>JAPDSC010022447.1:55842-71098 GCA_026290005.1 Latrodectus geometricus | reverse complement strand
TATATATATATATATATATATATATATATATATATATATATATATATATATATATATATATATATATAAAATATAACAGATAAAAAATATAAATATAATTTATAAATATAACTAATAAAAAAAAATTACATCCCATACATAAATAATTCTTTTTTCTAAATGCTCTTCGAGAAAATCAACTGTTTTTATAAAAGCTTTAATTATTTTAATTAAATGATATTTTTAATGGTGAAGAATAAACTGAAGAACGTTTGTAATTTTCAATCAAAATTGAATTATATAAATTAAGTTGTAACAAGAGAAAATTTTATCAAGATTTTTTTTCCTTACCTGGAAAACAAAATGTAGCGGAAGTAAATACAACATAATATTAAATTTGAGTAGACATTATGAACATACTTTTAAAATATTATTATACTTTGTAATCTGTTAATTATTTTAAAACTTATCAATACGTATTGATCTACGTATTGATACATAACTTGCCTTTAGAATATATGTACTGTCTTCATAGCAGTCGTATAACCCTTGAAAATCCCTTTTAAATTCATGTCGTATTCAAAAAAATATAGTTTTGACAAACATACTCTTTTGTTTTTACATATATCTTTGTTTATAATTATGATGAAATAAAAGACAAGATCTTTAATAGCACAAAAATTCATAAATTTTACATAAGGTGATTTCTATTAATTAAAATGAGAATATATTCTCATTTTAATTACTAAATACAATGTAGCACAAAATTAGTTACATTTATTAACAAATTGATATGATTTTTTAATTTTATAAGTAAATAAAAAAACACATTCAGATCATTTGTTAAAAAAACCAAAAAGGGATGTAAAAAAACCTTTTCAGGATGTTTATCAACAGATCGTCCAAAACAGATCAATAAAAAGACATACTTAGAAGAGCTTTACAAGGCTGTCCTGAGGACTTTCTCAAAGAACATCCAGGGGACGTCCAAATCACATCCAAGACGTCGGAGGATCAAATATGGATGTTTTGGATGTCCGAGGGATGTTCAATGGACGTTGTTTGCTATCTGGGATGAATGTAACATTTTATTTTACGATTTTTTCGCTTCATTCAAAAGTTTAATTTGTGCATGATGTGAACAATTTTTAGTACAGGATATTATAATTACACCAGTAACATTGGCCAAAACAGCATTCATTTTTACACCATCTAAAAGAAAAGAGACATTTTGAAATTTCAAAGTAGCAATTATAGCAATTCTAAATTATAATTACTGAAAACACTCAATCTGCTGATTAGTGAATGTATTTTTTGAAGTTATTAGATTTCTTCAGTATTATATATATTATCAAGAAAAGTATTAAAAATCATTTAAAATGTAGTATTAATTGGTGTAGAACATTTATTTTAATTATTAAACTAGAATATGTTAATATTCATATTTTTTTAACTTTATACTTAAAAAATATTTTACTGAATACACTTCCCATTTACAGGAAATTATGAGGTATGTGTCCTAATTTACAAAAATTTTTTTCTAAATTTAGAGTCGCTGAAGATGAGAAATGAAATTATATATACCATATATTAAAAGAAAATAAAACATGAAATTATAAAAATAAAATAATTTAAAATATTTTTAATTATTCTGAGACAAAACTTATTATGGGATTCTCTATATGTGGATAATACAAAACATATTCTTCTCCATGGTACTGATCAAAGCTCTAATAATATAAAATTGCCTTAACATTTGTTGTTGTTGTTGTTAATGACACTTGGCAAAGCCAAGCCCGCCCGTCAAAGAGACTATGTAAATGAAATCAGAGAGGGAGTGTCTTCCGTTTCTTAATAGAGCACCCTCATACGAAGGTGGAAGTACGACTTTTGGCTCATAGATGGCAGCACCACCAGAATCTTTCAATTTAGAGATTGAAACCAGTGAAGACCCAAAGCCTGGCTATAACAACCCCAGAGGTATTAATTTGTAATGGGAACATGGAGGACATTGCGACCCGACAGATTTAAGGTGCCCTACACCAACCAGGCCACCGCGACCCACGCCTTAACATATAAAATAGCTAAAGTATTTTTATTTTTCTACCAATTTTTAAGAAGTTTCAATTTCACAGCTCTATTCGTAAATGGAAAAATTTGAAAATTATGGATATCAGTCATTTTATAAAATCTATGTCATTATGTAAACTATGGAATTATATATTTCATTCTACAAGTTTTTTTTCTTCACTTATAACTATTGTTCGGCAAATAATGACTGAAAACTTTTCAGAGCCTATGAAATTTTTTTAATGAAAAATACTATTTTTCTTTTTTTCTGAAAAATACCATTTTAAAAACAGTGCATTTTGAGTTTTTTATCAACAAGATAAGCAAAATACTTCAATGGAATTTAAACTCTGGTACTTTTTTTTTTTATCAAATTTCAATAAATAGAATACTATTATTTATCAGTGGAATAGTTACTAATTTTGGTAATACTCAACTTATTAGAATATCTTCCACAAAAATTTGTGAAATTGAGATGCTTGGTTTAAAAATTATAAATTTACAGTACTAACATCCTATTAGTTTTAAACTGAGTTAATTGAGAACACATGCATGATGTGTTTCGTTTCAAGGAGTACCTGCGGATAGAAATAAATTTTATTTGGTGAATTTTAAGGTACAAAAATTCCTGGCCTAATGTAATGTGCTGCATGTAAAAAATATGGAGGTGTTATAAATTATACTTTGACAAAAGAAAATACTGTCAGTAATGTGAGATAAATGAATAGTAGGTCAAGCAGAATGTATCCACATTGTGCTCTGTTCCATTGCAATCATTACTCATCTGGTTCAAATAACTAATAGTTTATTCTTGATTTACTGTATACTTTCTTAGTTTAGATTTTAACAGGGAAAATCATATACCTAATTTTTAAGAATCCTGCTTAACTTTAAACTGAAAAGATAAACTAATACAACAGAATAAAAGCTGAACATAACCAGACATTTTTGTTATTTACGTATTAGTTTCGCTACAGCCAATTTTATGTCAAGCCCAATTAAATGTCATGGAAATTGCATTGTAATATAACAAAATACTGCAACAATAATAAATTTTTACTTAAAGAAACAATTATATTCATAAAATTAAATTATGTGCAGTATTACTAATATGTATGTACCATATTTTTTGTGTGTATACTAAAATAAACAAAAAGCCTTAGAATTTGAACGAAAAAATTTCTACGGATTGAAATTTAAATTTAAACATAAAAACATGAAGTTCTATAAACACCACATAAAAAAGTATATATTATGTGACTTTATCAATTCTTATCTACTTTTACTTATTGAAAATACAAACAGGAAATTAATGCAGTGAAAACTGAAGTAAAGTCTACATTAAATATTTATAAATGGTATACTGAAGTACAAATAAAAAAATTACTCATGATTGGTTTCAATTTAAATGTGAAAATGTAAGTTTAACAGTATAACACTTAAAACTGTATACATCATAAAATAATTTAAGTTACAGCACCATAAAGTGGTACATTACAAAATAGTCTCATAAATGGATTAACTATAAAATAATCTACTAAAAAAATGAAATCTATAATGCTTGAAAACTCTGTAAATTTAATGTTGAAGAGAGAAAGTTGGAACATTATTCATCTACGTTCTTGATTGATGAGATATTTAGAATGAATAAAAAGCATTTGTTGTAGAAATAAAAAAAAATAGCTTTCAAATATTGCAAAAATAAATGTTAATTTTTTAAAAAATTATACTGTACAATCTAGAAAAAAGAAAGGGATCAAATACCATAAATATTTATCGATAACTAACGATAGTTTTAAAAAAGGAAAATAATGTCACTTTTTTTTAGAATCGAAAAGTATTCTAGAACGAAATGTTACATCTCTTAAATGAATAAGATAGAGATAAACTTTAAAATAATTTCACTGTTCATTGTTTTCAATTAATAACAAACACTGTAATTAGAATTTCAAAATGATATATAGTTATTATTTTAAGATAGTCTAAATTTTCTACTTCAATTTCACCTGAAACTGTTCGACGAGTACTCAGATCAGCTGGAGTACGACGAGTACTCACATCGGTGCTCTGCTCGAAGAAAATTTTTTGTGAGTGTAAAAATAGAAAGCTTGGACCTTCCTTCGCAAAATATTGATAAATAAGCCGAAGCGTATTGGAATCATGTCTTATTTGCAAGTGAAAGAAAAGTTAACATTTTTGGTTCGGATGGGCGTATAATTGTACGGAGAAGAAAAAAATGAGGAACTTAGTCCCAAAACCTTGGCTGGATTAAAGCATGGCGTTGGTGGTGTTTTTGTAGTGGAGCATATATGTCAGCATCAGAATTAGGTATAATTTGGTATTTATTGATAATATAAAGAACCATGCCCTTTATTTAAATATTTTAAATTATCCGCTCAAAATTTGGGTTTTAGAAACAACTTTATTCTTTATCAGCATAACAACCTCAACGTTCGCTTTTAGTGCCTCTATAATTGTTCACAAGTTCTGAAAACATCACCTCAATCACTAGATTTAAGCCCAATAGAAAACAGTTGAAGAGAACAAGAAATTAGAGTACGAAGACATTTAATCTGTTAATTCTGTAATCGTTAAACTTTATTGATGGAAGCTTGGAGGAACATTGTTGTGGATATTACCAAAAAAAAAAAAAAAAAAAAAAAACAACCCGGTAAACTTTATGCTCAAATGTTTTGAAATCTATTGTAAATACTGCAGGATATCCCACAAAATACTAATTGAAAGAAATGCTACAATATTTATTAAAATGTGCAAATTTCTTTGAAGTGGACGAAGACTTTTGTGAAATAACGTTTCTGTCACTTTTTGATTATTATGATTTTCCAAAAAAAAAAAAATAAAATAAATAAATAAATAAATAAATAAAAAAAGTTTTACCATGTGTATAAAATATTTTTTGTAGTTTTGCCAAAAGATATCTAGATTCATTAATAAAAATTAATACTAGGAAATTCTAATTTTCAAATATTAATTTTTATTAATGAATAAAGCAATATTTCACTGAAACGCGTAATCACTATTATAATCAAATAAAAGAATATACTTACATGCATAGAGCTAGGAGTAGCTCCTTTCTACTCCTTTCTCTATGCTTACATGAAATTTAAAGAAAGATATTTGAAAACAATAATTACGAATACAAAGTAATTACTAAATTATTCGAAGATTGTAGAATAATTTTTTTCACTTCAAATGCATTCCTTAACGCAAAAAAATCAATATATCGTAATTATAAATCACTTCTAAATGATTTTTATATATAATATATTTGAGATATAATTTTATTTAATAAATTTAGATAATGCATTGATTGATATTCCACCCATAGTAACTGTCTGCTAATTTGCTAATATTTGCAATTTACAATAAATATCCATATTACATCCACATCGGACATCCAATAGAAGTCTATTTTTAATCCACACACATCCATGAATTAAAGTCCATAAGTTGAAGTCTAATGGACGTCTATTAGACATCCGTAGTAGTATACTAGTAAGCATCCACTGAACACCCTTTAATGAATATCTAAGAGACTTTTATTTATCATCCATGATATCCATTGAATAGGGGGAACCTTTCGTAGACTTCCATTGGACTTACCTGGATGTGTGGGTTAAGGCCTTAACTTCATAATTTTTTCTTAATGTACAAAATCCCACCAGCACCTTTGCCTTAAAGTAATTGCTTAGTCTATTCCAATATACTTATCTGGATTCTTTATAAGCAGATTTTCTTAAGTTCTGGTACAGACAATATTTTTACTTTTTAAAATGATCTTGCCGACGGCCTTAGAGACTTGGTGTAATTCATGTTGAAAATGTCATCTTATTATACACAATGGTGTAGAGTAAATTATATTTATAATTGAAACTAGAAAGCTAGAACTTTATATTGTAAAGCATTGTGAGTTTCGAAGATACTAGAAATATCGCCCCTTACTCTTCATATTAACTCCTTACAATAATATTAAATCATTACAGCAACACAATGTTCACTTACAATTTGTTGCATTTAGTAATTAAAAATAAAGTACTTTAGAAGTCATCTGACCTGCTAAGAAATAACAGTTAAGAAACTTAAAAACGAAACCAGTTTTTTCATCCCTTCGAAGCTAGTACCCTGTGGGAGTCGTATCATTCCCAACCCCATGGTAATTCAACGCTTATTATTTCACTAATTTTTATCTTGTGCAAAATTGCACATTTGTTTTCAATACCTGATAAAGTAATTAACCACATATATGAATGAAAATATCCATTTCATTTTACTGATGACAGTGAACAAATATCTTAAGTGAATTTTAGAGGCGATAACACTATATAATCTAACTTTTATCAGTCACTGGTAATTTTTACCATTATGAAATGCCATGATTATTGTATAATTCCGTTCACTTGAGGCTTTAACTTCATAATATTTTTATTATGTACAAAATCCCACCAACGCCTTTGCGTCAAGGCACTTGTTTAGTCTATTCCAATATGCGTCTCAGCATTTCTTATAAGGAAATATTGTCAATTTTTGGAGTTTTCTTTTTCACTTTTTAAAATGATCTTACCTACGGTCACAGTCTTGATATAATTCATGTTGGAAATACTAATTATACCACCCAATATATGGCAACAACAAATGCGGTTTCTATGTATTTCACAATATGTATCTATAATCTATAGGTCTCTTAAGCAGGGACACAACGTCTCTCGGACAGGGTAGATGATTACCAGCTATCCACAAGCCACCCACGAGCTATCAACCAACCATCCACGAAATGACGCCACGAATGACCAAATTGAGGTGGGGTTTTTCCCCAAACGGAGTATTCAGCATGTTTAATTTTTCCATCCACAACCGAGCAACGGGCTCATGTCCCACGCAACACAAGTAAGTTTATTTGATGCCCACTGGATGTTATTTGTATGATCCACCATGGCTCAATAGACATCCATAAATGATACAATAGATTACCCACTGACCGTCCAGAAGATATCCATAAATGGATGACCACAGATAACCACTAGTGGACATGTTTTGGATATAACATCACATCAGTAATGACGTCATGAATCTGAAATAATAGAATGCGCATAACCTTCCAATCATATACTCCGCAGCTTGTCCTTACTTGGACCTTGCACCATTAAAACCAACCAATCATATACTAATATTTTTTTATGAATGGACGTTTCCTGTGCATTCAAATATACTAATATTTTTATGAATGGCCGTTTCTTATATTGTCAAATATTTTGTTAATTACTTTCACATTTCTTATTCAACTGAATTGCTTAAATATTAAAAACGTTAAAAAATTAAAGTTTAATATGCTTAATTTTGTTTTAGAAAATATTAAAATTAACTTAATTTCACAATGATAAATTTTACTAAGCATTCATGTAAAAGAAGATAATTCATTTATTTCCTACTACAGGAAATTTTTAAGATTAATTTTTAAATTTTTTCTTATCTTAAAAAAATTGTAATAATTTCCCACATGAAATACTTTAATTAAGTATAAAATGCAAATCACTAATCTTCTAATATTAATTATTATAATTAAAAGAAATTGAGCATGAAAATATTGCTTTTCTATCAGATAGTAATATTATAGAAAACGCTAAACTCAAAGATTTTGGTTCATTTGCATCTATAATATAAATTTACTTCTATAATATAAAATTTTCAAAAATTTATGCTTAGTATCACTTTATTTAAGAGATTTTGATTTAGAAACTTGACATTAATGATGCAATCGATCTTTCTCAAACCAGAAAGTTAGTAAATCAACTTAGAACAAAAAACTGTTCACGTGTATATTGAATGAATATAGATTTCTTAGAGAGGTATTAAATTTCAAAACTTAAGAAATAGAATTTTCCTATATTAAAGGTAACTTTTATAGATTAACTTATCAAATTGGCAAATCTTTTATTCATTTACCTTTAACTTGTTATTTTAAAAAAATATATAAACATTTTAATTACACGTCATGGTCAAAAAAGAATTTGGCAGATGGGATATCCCATTTGATATTTTAAAATATAAATGATACATTTCTGTTTTGTTAGACACAAAGTAAATTACAATGTTTCTTTTAAAAGGTGGCTAAATCACAATAGTTAGTATGACTATCAAATGGGCCAAACATAAATATTATTGAACCAGAATGGATTTGCTTAGCGATTCTATGACTATTCCAGTGTGCGGTATGCCAAATACTCCTTGAGTCACGAAGGTGACTAGGATGAGCGATTTGTTTGCAGTTTCATTAAATCTTAAATCTTTTTAAAGAAAGATTAAGTGTGAAATTAGTTTAATTATTTTTTAGAATTTGAATGTTAATTAAATATCATTTAGATTTCTTAATTTTGCTGTTTAATTTGTCATTCATACTTTTGAAAGGTATTTTCTTCTTCAAGTTTGGCAACACATAATTAATTTTTTGTACCTAATTAATACTGAAAATAACGAGTATTTTACCAGTTACATTTATCATGTTATATTTTTTATGTGCTGCCACCTATTGGATTAGAAAATAATTACAAAGTTTTTAAAATTTTACTAAATAAATTTATTAAAAATTAAATAAATAATAAATGAATTAAAAATAAACTATTAAATCTATAATATTTAATATGATTCCATAAAATTAATTTTTATAATAAACGTTAAATTAAATCATTATTTATAAACAAGCATTCACTTAAATATTAATAAAAAGAGTTAAGTGATAATCTATAAGAAAAATAATTTTTATGTAGGCTGCATTTCATGAATTGCAATTTTATGTGTTTTCTTAAGCCCCTATTACATTAGAGTTGCCGATATTTCAGTTTGAACAACTCCCATGGATTTAACGTGACGTCACAGCTCAATTTTGGGCAACTCGGACACGTCGTCCAATGATATGTCAGATTTTTTTTACAGCTGCGCATTTGAAATTTGATCATTGCCAAGTTTTTGCCAAATTTTATGCCAAATGAAAGTTATTGGCGTTATGAATTGCCGAAAATAAGCAATTTTTTTGTGCATGCAGCTGCAACTCGAGCAATTCGTATCGCCAATAGATGATTAACGGAACTAGAGTTGTCATTTACTTTCGCCAAGCGGAAATAATAAGATGCCAAGAAGTAACATGTTTTCATTATTTTTAATGAGTGCATGTAATAAATATATATACTTGAAAATGGCAAATATCTGTGTTGAATGGATAAAAGAAATGGAAATTGATTTTATTGAAATGATAAGAGTAAAGCCTCATATATGGGATATTTCAGATTCCCAATATAAATAGACTAAATTAAAACGAAGGACGTATGATGAAATAGCGTCCGAATTAATGTTAAAATATCATCGTTATAAAAATGTGCTTACATATGATAAGAATTTTCATCTGTGTTGTTTGAGTGATCTCTTTATTTTATTAAAACTATAAATAAATATTATGTTTTCAAAATACCTGTTTTGTTTTAGGTCGTCATAATATTATTTATTTTAGGAAATTAACACAAAAGTTTTAAGAAATTTTTTAACCAGATATTTTTCCTTTTCACGTCGACAAAGATTAGCTCTTATCATTCTAAACGGGAAGTTTCAAATGTTAAAATTGAGTGAAACAATAGCAAAATGGTGTAATATAAACAACTTTTGGCTACAAATTAAATTCCCAAATAAGAATTCGTCATGAAATCTGGACACCTACAGAGTAAAATATGGCAACCTTAAAAATGTTAGCCAGAAAAGCGATCTGATAATAAATCTAGTAAAACAGCTATTTACTTATAGCAAACCTAATAGAAATCTCGAACATTCATTGGACGATGTGCTCGAGTTGCCGAAATTCGAGGTATGACGTCACGTAATGTTAAGTCTATGGGAGTTGCTCAAAATGAAATATCGGCAACTCTAATGTAATAGGGGCTTTAGAATGCTTTAAGTTAAAATATGACGCTCAGGGAAATATAAATTATCTCCAAAAACAGTTTTCCTGTGAAAAATTTCCAACTTTTCCATAAATATTTTTCATTTAATATAAATATTCATATCTTGTAGTTTATATTTATTTCCAGAATTTATATTTGTTAAAAGTAAATAACCCAATAATAATTTTTGAAGATTTCTAATGTTAATTAAAATCTAAATTTAGATAAAAAAAAGAAAATAATTTTTATTTATCAAAGAAATCCCACACAACCAGGTATGTCTAATTTACGTTCACGAAAGGTCCACCATATCCATTGGCAGTCATGGATGATAAATAGATGTCTACTGGAGCTCCATAAAAGGCTATTCAATGGATGTTTCCTGGTAGACCACTATGAATGTCTAATAGACGTCCATTAGACGTCAACTTATGGACATGAATTCATGGATATGTGTGGATTAAAAATAGACGTCTCTTGGACGTTTGCTGTGGACGTAATCTGGATATTTATCGTAACTTGCAAAAATTAACAATTTAGCAGTAATTGTAGATGGAATATGAATATCTATCTAAATTTATTAAGTAAATTAACGTATATATTATTTGTAAAAATCCTTTAGGTATGATTTATAATTGTAATATAGTGATATTTCCACGTTTATTAATTTACTAATACATTTGAAGTAAAGAAAATTATTCTACAAACTTGGAATTATGATGTGACTTTTTGTATTGTATTAATTGTTGCTTTCTTCCAATTTTTTGTAAGTATTCATTTATTTGATTATAATAGTGATTACATAATGAACTTTAATCACAGAAAACGTAAAAAAAAAAAAAATTTTATGTGAAAATATTTGTTGAATCGCAATTTTTTTATTGAGGATTGAACTTCTTTTATATTCTTTATAAACAACATATTTTTTTAGATCAAGTAAACGTGTTAAAGATCATTTTTTTTAAACTAGTACCATGAATTTTATTAGATAAGTTTGCTAAAGACCAAATATAAAAATTATCACGTTTTGTTGACGAATAAATAAATTTTGAGAAAGAATTCTAATTTTATTCTTGATAGTTCCACTGTAAATTACAAGTGAAGGATATTTTATTATAAATATTGTTGGTACATATTATCTGATCATAATTTATGCCTTAATTAGAAACAGTTTGATTAATTTAACAGTTTGTCTTAAAATATTTTTAAGGATGGAAGAAAGTAATATTTGTTCATTATTATTGCCTGTGGAATTAATGTTTTTATAGATACTGTGTAACTTAAATGTACACAACTCAAGTTGGCAAAAAAAATGTGACTTGTTTTTCTAATATATATGCAAAACATGAAAATTTAGTGATCTAAAATATATAAATTAATAAATATTTAACAAAATAAAATTCAAAATTAGTTTGTTTTACATGAAATAAAAATTTATTGTGTTTCTTCATTAAAATTTGGCTTTATTAAAATTTGGCTTTATTAAAATTTACTTAGTTTTATTTTATGAAATATTAAAATTAACTTAATTTCACAATAATAAATTTTACTAAGCATTCATATAAAAGATAATTCATTTATTTCTTACTACAGGAAATTTTTCAGATTAATTTTTAAATTTCGATTTACCTTAAAAAAGCTGTAATAATTCCAATATAAAATGCTTTAGTTAATTATTACATGCAAATCAAAATATTAATAATTTTCTTATAATTAAAGATATTTGAGCATGAAAATATTGTTTTTCAATAAAAAATCTATATTGTAGAAAATATCAAATGCAAGAAATCTGGTTCAATTACAGCTATAGAATAAATATATATCTAATATAAAATATCAATTTTAATTCTCAGTATCACTTTATTTAAAACATTTTGCTTTAGAAATTGGACATTGATTCAATTGAGTGTTATCAAACTAGAAAGATAATATAAATGAACTTACAGCAAGAAACTGCACATGTATATTGAATAAATATGGATTTTTTTTTTTTAATATTAAGTTTTAAAACAGAGTTATAAGAGATTAAAGGTAACCTTTTATTTACCAATTAGACAAATCTATTCAGTCACTTTGAATTTATTATTTAAAAAAAATATTACGTTCTAATTACACATTATGTTTGAATAAAGTTTGGAAGATGGGATATCCCATTTGATTTTTTTAAAATAAATGATACATTTCTGTTTTGTGATGTTTAACATCACAGAAAATGCTCAACAGAATATTTTGATATAATATGAAGAGAAAATGAGAAAACGCAGTAAGGACATCTGCGAAACAAGCAAAATAAAAAAAAAAATAAACCATTTATAGTGAGAAATTAATGTTTAAAAACTCTTACAGTGATAAATAACTGCAGCATTATACTATGTATTTTAAAATGAATTCAAAACATCATATAAATAAAACATTTTATTATTCAACAATTTTTTTCAATTCTGTCAAATATCTAGCTTTTGCATGCCATAACCAATTTTTCACAAAGGATATCAGTACTGCATCAGTAATATTGTACAAAGCCGCATTTTTTCTAACAGCATCTAGAAGAAAATAAACATTTAGAGATTTGAAAATTATAACAATTGTAAAAGTTCAATGTGCTGATAAGCATGAATGTATTTTTTATTATTAGAATTCAATATCACAAAATGAAAAAATAAAAATTCAGGATTTTAAAGTGCAGTATCATTTTGTGTAGAACATGTATTTCAATGAAACTTAATTACAACGAGCTTAGTTAAAATATTCATATTTTTTCAATTCTATATTTAAGTATTTTGTTAAAAAAAAATCACAATTATTTTTCATAATTTTGAAGAATGTATTTTTATTTTTAAAAGTTCTTTTACAATTTCTAATTTCTACAAATTAAAATTTTGAGCTATTTTCTTCCTGTAGCCACATATATGGAATTATTTTTTTCTCAATTAATTGTGGACACAAAGTAAATGTAAATCACAATATTACTTTTAAAAGGTAGCAAAATCACAGGAGTTACCACTACTGGTACCAAATGCCCCAAACATGTAGATTACCGTGTCAGAATGGATTTGTTAGCAATCTATGACTATTCCAAAATCATCTTTTTTTCATATCGTAAAAATTACACAATAAGGGATTAATTGAAAATTTCTTGTGGGTCCAATTGTTGATCGTAGTCCCTTAAATACCGAATCCTGACTAAACTAAACACTTTCTCATGAACTTATATCAGTTCCTTAATCCATTAATTTGTGCATTTGTCTACTTATACAAATTATAAAAGCAGAAAACTTAGTTTACACTAAAACAATCATGAAATCTTACCAAAAGCGAGTTGACAAATTTTTAGGCTATAAAATGGTCTTTTCCCTTTAATTCCATAGAAACTGTATTCATCAGCTAATTCATTACTGATTATTTTTTTCAGTATTGTTTTCAAACAATTTTCTGCTGAAACCCCTCCAGACATGCTTAAAGTCTGCACCTGCAATAGAATAACACAGTGAATCAAATAGAAAATCTTAAAAGAAAAACAAACTATATTGTACCAAAAATTTGTTAAGTCTAAAATATTGGATTTAAGGTTCACAATGTTACATTCTTATGAACTTTTGGTCTACCCTATTGCTAGATTATGAGAAATAAAACATGATAAACTTAATTTAGTATAAATAAATATAATGAAAAATAAATACCATAGTTTCATAAAACTTGGATTCTGATAATTTTTCTTCAACATGAAACAAATCTTCATGAGTATTTACTGGCAAGTAGTTTATAATTTTTTCGCAAACTTCCCTATTATTTGCCCCACCTGTCTGCAAGGGAACTTTTGCTTCTAAGCCAACAAAATTTCTCCATTATGAGATTTAAAATTTCTGTCTGTTGTCACTGCATTTTCTTGATAGTTAAAAACTCTCTAATCATTGATTTCTGAAATGCTGAAATAAAAATACGGATAACTTAAAAAAACTGATATGATTCTTAATAAAACGAGTAGTGTATAAAATTATCACGCAATTCTATTTTTTATTAAAGTTTTACTGATATATATACTGTGTGCCCTTGAAACTAACAATAGAGGATTTAGCAATGTAATGTTTAAGGTGGAAAAAGTTAGCTAAAAATATATAATTCTTGATAGTATATATTTAATAAAAATCTATTTTGAAGTTTTATTCAGTAGCATATAGTTTAACAAATTTGTTTTTAGTAATAAATAAGAAACCAATTTAGTTTTCATTGAATTATTATAAACATTAATGAGACCATAATTTAATAATAAACAATAATAAATAAACTTATTTATGCTTTCAACATTGGTTAGTTCTTGATGATTAAATTGTTACATTAAAAATGTTAAGAAAATAATGAATTTCTATAAGTACATTGTTTCTGAAGTTAAAATAAAAGATTACGCTTTACTTCTTCATTGAGCAACAAGTTTTACCTTCACTAACAGCATTGGGAGAATTTTCTTGGCTAATATTTGTAATGTTTTCATAATTTTCAGGTCATTTAATCAATAATGATTGAGACATTAGAGTCTCTAATGACAAACAAGTTTCGACATGTTGTGGTGAGGGCATTACTGGTAATTTATAACTTTGAAATACGTTGTCATCTGTCTCGCTGTTTGATGACGATGAATATTTTCTTTTTTCCCCCTTTTTCTTTGCCTCTTTGTTCTTCATCTGTAGCCAAATCGGATGTTTCCTCTGCTAGAGATAACATCTTGCGAGCACTTTCATATGTACCTTAATATAAAAAAAGATAATTTTCAGTTTTATTAAGTGAAAATGAAGTTATTCTTTTTAAATGAGCAGATTAAATTTATCATACAAAATAAACTAATAATCCTTATTGGATATCTTGGCCAACAAGGATCAGAAACAACTCCACTTGAAAACATTTTCTTGCTTTCAAAGATGGTGGCCAGGAACAGTTTTCACCATTTATCCAACTAGAAGAAACTACTTTGATATCTTTGGAATTTTTGAATTCCACTATTATAAAATTCATTATTTTACAACTAAACAGAAATAACTAAACATATCAAAAAAAGTACAAAAATTTTAACATAGTAACACGTTAATAAAATAACAATAAAACAGAATATTAAATTGCATAAAGAGATTAATTATTTCTAAGCATAAAAATTTTAGCAACCATAATGAATTCAGTTTTTATTTATAAAAATCAAAACTATACATTAAAGTTTTATAAATGTACTGTAGAAAAGTTAAAATGCAGGAAATTATAAGTACAATTCCTATATA
>JAPDSC010022447.1:38157-55442 GCA_026290005.1 Latrodectus geometricus | reverse complement strand
CATTTCTTCCTGGTGTAGCAATTTTAATGGCCAGTAGTGTATAAACACTAACAATACACACCAATTAAAAATGGACTAAAGGTTATACACATAATTTGTTATTACATTTTAACAAATAGAATTCAATATTTACATTGTTTAACTAGTAAAAATATCTTAAAAGCAATGTAAAATTGGAAATATTGCATAAGAGTTATTCAAAGGAATACTCAAGCACTTCCCTTTGACATCAGTTAGAGAATAAACCATATAATTAGATAAAGATGAAACTTTTGAAATTCCTAAAACATTTGATTGCCATGTTATTTTATAAATTTGTAATTTTCTGCAAATTAAATAATTTTTATTCTTAAAGGTTATGAAATTATCAGCACTTACAATATCACCATTATTCATAACACAGAAATTATGAGGATGGGATAATTTTAATGTAAAGTTTTTTAAAACTGCTATGCTATATTGCTTAATAGGTGAAAGAAAAGTATTTAATATAAGACCATTTATATGTTCTGATTTTAAAATACAAGTACATTGCGGTTCCTGATTTAATGAAAATTTATTTTCTTCTGAAATTCTGCAACAGAGTTGTTGCAATGGTTTGTCACATTTACGAACTGATCGTTTTAATTTTTTTATATGGCTTTCAAAAGGAAAAGAGCTGAATTTATCTAAACAACCAAAATTATGTACATCATTAGGTAGACCTAATAGTTCATGAGCATTATATGATATATTTTCTTCCTTATAGAACGTCTTGAATATCTTAATAAAATAAACTAACAGCTCTTAAGCTTTAGCAATTGGTTTCACACTACAGTTTGGTTGGCACAAAATAGTAATAGCATAATGTAATACCATAAAATGTTCATATAATTGTCTGGGAACAATTTATCTAAAGACTATAGGTCCAGTATATAAAAGTTACTGCCAAAACTTAGTTGCTTTAAAAGCATTCAAATTCTTTGAAAGACCTAGGCTTGCGGGCAAACTCACTGCAAATATTAGATCTCATGTCTTGTAACAGATCTGAAATTATATTTACTTGTATGCTTGAAAGACGCACAGTTAATGGTCCATTTAGCCAAAAAGCTGTATTATTTTTTACGACAACAAGGCAGGCAAGATGTATTTATTCATATGGAATCATTGAGACCATGCGAAATCCTGGAATAGTTTTTAAAATTGAATCACCCAAATGATGTGCTTCATCTTTTCTGCCAATGAAAGATTCATTAGTCCTTAATGGTGAATTACATCCTGGGAAACACTATTTATGGTTCACATATATACCTTCTGAATGCATTTACCACACCCCGAATAACCTGTGTGACCTTTGTCATATGTAACAAAAGCCCTGGCAGGAGCATCAGCAATCATTCCAGCCAATTTCACAGATTGTTTGTTATTATTTATGGTAATTCCATTTAAAATTAAAAATGTTACTTCTTCTACAAATTCACGCAGAAAATCATTGACATCTCTTGGTTTTTCAGAGCCATGATACACTCCAATAGTGGAAACAAGAGATTTTTCTATGTTATAAAGTGAGCATGATATCGGCCAAAACTGACTTTTCGAACTTTTAGTAAGTAGGAGGCCATCAACATTGAATAAAAGATGTATGCATTCAGGCAAAGATACACAACTAAATGAACAATTTAACTGTTTCTCAATATCTAAATGCGCATACACTCCTGGTGTCACCACTCTAATTTCTGTATTCCGGGGAGTATTGAGTAGAGTTCTTCCATCTTTTGGTAAATTAGAAAAACACAAGTATTTCCTTAATAAAAGTAACAACTTTGAGACACATTATTGTCAATAGCCCAAAAAGCCAGATGTTTCTTCAGAACAAATTCTTTATCAAGCGGAAATTCCAAATCTTCACTTAAAATATTCTGATAAGAGGGATAGGTGTGCTGATTTTCGTATCGATTTTCGTAGAATATCTATTTTACAAGTTACGATAACATTAGATAAATATCCTGATTACATCCACAACGAACGCCCATTAGACGTCTATTTTTAATCCACGCATATTCAAAATTAATGTCCATAAATTGGCGTCTTATAGACGTCTATTAGACGTCCATAATGGTCGACCAGCAAACATCCACTGAATAGCCATCATGGACGACTACGGTCTATTTATGATCCATAACGTCCATTGGATATGGTGGACCTCTCGCGGACGTCCATTAGACGTACTTGGTTGTATGGGTGTTTTAGCCTTTTCATTGGTCACTAATTAAGTTTCACTTTGAAATAGCGATAGAATATTCGCCATGGCATCGGCGTTTTTGAAAGCGCTCCAAACAGGAGACCCAAAGCACATTTTCATCTTTATTCTATATAAGCTACATTGCAAGTAAAAAATTAAGCTTTGGAAATGTAATCTAAATTTATCACCCATAAGAGGTATTAATTATTTTAGAACCCTTAATACTGCTTGGTTTAAGTTTTTAGTAAAATTTGTTGTTTTCGTTATTTATACTTTCCTTTCAAATAATTTTATAACAACATTTACAATTTAATTTATACATTAATCATAATTGGAATATTCTCCAAATCAATTTATTTTTATGTGAAAATAAACATGAGTATACAATAAAATGCATTGCAAACGGAAAAAAAACAATAATATTAGAATTCGAATCATAAATAATCTTTCATTGGTCAATGATAGAAGTGATGTCATTAATCACATGATTGTTTGGCAGGTATATTTCAGGAACCTCAAAACAAACCTCAGTTATCTATGTAAAACAGTAAACCATCAAACAACCGGTAGGTAGGTGTGCTGCCTGCCTTACGCGAAGCTTATGATTGGTCTTTTGAATTGAACACCTTATGATAGTTAAAATATTCACCAATCAAACTTTCAGTTTCGCTTAGGTCAATTCTGTCTGCTAACCGAGACCGGTTATTCTGCAATTTAAAAATAAATCAAAGTGTCAAATCATTGTTTTTTTGTTACGGAACTCCCTATTAAAAATGTAATTCATGGAAAGGCTGATCTATAAGAATATAATTTAGCATTAATCAATAGAAAACTATATACACATGTGATATATTTTATCTCTGTAGATTTTGTATTTCTCCAAATATATGAGACATTAAATATGCTAATTGTGTAGATTAAAACTAATAATTATTCCTTTTATGATGGCTTTCAAAGAAACAGCTGGGAAAGAAAGGTAAAATACATTGTGTAAAATGAAATTCCGTGTTAATTGTACGTCATATTATATATATTTTTTATTACAATAGATGATATAAATGAAGAAACAGCGAAATCACGAGATATATTTACATATATACTATGCAAATTCAAGCAACGCGTATTTTACATCTGCGTCGTTTCTCGAACCATTGTATTCAATATTAATATATTTCGATCGACTGAGTAACTTAAAATGTACATTTTTATATTAGACACAGCTTTATATATAATATGTTGAAGCCACAGTGAGATTTGCTAGAGAATTACTTACTTTTGTATAATTTTAGTGCAGATTTTCTAGTTTTCGTTTTACAGTCAAAGATTAATTCGTCTACTGTACACATGAAGAAAATGACTAAAAGTAGGAAACAAACCAAACCTATTTCTATTTTAAACTTATAAATTCATTATCTTTGTAATTTTATTCTAGTAAGCAATCATGCTAAATGAAAAATTACTCTTACAACTTTATAGAATTAAAATTTTATTTTTTGTATTACTTTTTCAGTTTATATAGTATTTAACTATACTGCTTAAAGTTAATTCAGTTTAAGTTTCAACCTCATACAACTTAAAAATATTACACTTTTTCAACTATAAATGAATGAGTACAATTTGATATTTAGCCAAATAACAATTTGTTATATCTGTCTCAAACTGTTTGTAAACTTTTAAAAGAAATTTGAGCAAATACAATGTTAGATGCTTTGTATTCGCAGTGTCTAACTTTTTGAGGATTATTCTTCTTTCAACAATGAAAACCTTTTCTTTGTGGAATTAATTTATTTGCATATAATTTGTAGTAAACTGAAATTTAATAACATTATGAAATATTTTGATTATTGCAGCATTTTTATACACTAGTAGTTTTATCTGAAACTTTCTTTTTATATTTGATTGTTTGGAAACTATTTATATTCATTTTAATTTTTGTTTATTAATATACTGTTAAATTGTTCAATTTATTTTTTGAACTATTTATGAAGATTTTCTTTGCTGCTGTTGGAACCTGGAGAAATTTATTTTGAAGACTACAGTTGCTTCTGTTATCCAGGAAAGACTTCAGAAAGTGAAGCTATCTTAAGGTTTGCTGAACAATTTGTGAAAATAATTGTACACTAATGATATTTAATATTTTTTGATGGATGGCTTTATTTTTTTTTAACTTTATGTATATTTATTTAATAATGAGCATAAAAACATTAACTCTAAAATCATATATTATAACTTACTTTCTGGTTATCAGTACATAAGAAAATTATGTTTTTGTTAAAAAGTGTTTTTTAAAAGTCTATATGAGCTCACTATTGTGTGGTAATGAATTTATATTCATTTGTACTTTCCATAATACAAAAAAATAGTTTTTATAATAGTTTTTACTTTAATTTCTCAGTTAAAAAAGTACTATTTTTGTATTTAAAATATATTTGTTTATTAATGTAAAAGTTTTTTACTGTGCTTTGTGATAATTTTATTAATTTTTTCAATACTTTTATTATCTATTATGCAATGGAACACTAAACAATATGGTACAATTTTCAAAATTTCTTTTTTCAATAATTCATATAAATTCATCATGTCATCAAGCAAAATGTAAATTCTGTTGTTTATTTATCTGTTTGAGAAAATTTTGCATAGACTTCTTGCCTGACGGTAATCTAAATGGTATTTATGTATTATCCTGTAAGCTATTTCTGTGAAAAAAAAAGAAAAAGTCATCAAATGTTGCGATGTAGTGCTAAACGTTGAAAGTTAATGATCACACTATCTGAGCTATTTTATAAATTTTTGTTTTATACTTCATATGATTTATAATGCATGCTAATTCTAAATTTAAGATTATATTTTTTATAATTGTACTGATATAAAAATTGGAATAAGAACTAAGCTTTTATCTATTTGTTCCAATGAAGATAGGTTAACTGCTTTGTTTTTATCTATGGATTACTAAAACTTTAATTTTGATTCCTATTCCAATTTTTCTGTTGACACTCTTATAGGAAACATAATCATAAATTTAAAATGTAAGTGTGTTAAAAATACAAAACATGGGCTTATATACTAGGCCTTGCAGTGACGACATTTTTTACAAAATTAAATATTTGTTTGTTGGTATGAAATGATTACATGAAGCAAAATTAAGGTTTTTTCACTAAAGAGCAACAATTGGTAACACATTTTTTTTGGAAACAAATGGTCTATGGAATGCATAAGTACCATTTAAAATTGCTGGCATTTTTTTATTGTTGGGAGCCCTATAACTGATTGGCAGGTACATCTTGCAGTGATTATTATAATAAATAAAATTTTACGAAAATTGATTTTGTTAAATATTAAAAATATTTTTAAATTCAATCAAAGTAATTCAAATAAAAATGTGTTACTTTAAGAATAGCGTAATACAAACTTACATGGAAGTTAAATATTGCATTAAAAAGAATGTAGTTTGTGTTTTATGAAAATTTTATTTGTGTTGATAAAATTTTTATTTACTAAGAAAATTGAATTTTCAAAATAATTAAATATTAGTTTTATCTTAATTTTTTTCAAGTTCATTTAGATAATTTTCTTGATCTAGAAATACATATGAATTCCATACTTAATTATTGTGAATTCTTTTTTAGAACAAGAACTCAAAAAGGGAGATTGAAAGTTTGTTCAAAATCTATTTTATTTGATCCTAAAGATGTAATGCATCCTATTTTAAAGGTAAGCAATTAATGTTAAACATAAATGTTGATTATTTTTTTTAATCAACCTTTGACATCAAAATATTTTAGTTTGCAATAATATATGTTGGAGTTATTTGTTCCTATTTTATTTTTTCAAATGAGATTTATCACAATAGGCTGCTTTTTTATTTATTTATTTATTTTTTTTTTGTCAAAAATTGAAATTTAGTCAGTAAAATGTTTTATTTTAATATTTGTAAGAAAATGATTGATTGATGACCTGAAGTATGAAACAAATAACTCTATTAATTTTGGATAAAAATTGTGTAAATATTACTATATATATAACTTGAATTTATAATATTTTTATTGATAAAATATAATTTGGACTTAAAGGGAAATGTGTTTTCTGTTCCAAAATAAATGATTTTTGCTTTTCTGGTTTCATCAGTCTATACCATTTTCAAAAAAATTAATCAAAGATTTATATTTAAATGAATAATTCAAAACATTTCTTTGATAATGGTTAATGATGTCATGAAGAAGATCAAAAAACACACAGATCTAAATGTTTTATTATTTAGAAAGTGTTAAAAAAATGTCTTTATTGTTATCTTTTTAAAGCTTATATTTTGAAATTGATGTATAAAATTAAATATATAAAAGCAATTTAAATGCTGTTATTTATTTTTCAGTTTCCTTTAAGAGATTGTCAAAAAATAGAGAAGTGGCAAGGCTCATTACTCTCCAAGTATAAATTTTTATTTAAATACTTCCTAAGTAACTTAAGAGATGTTTACATATTTTATATAGAATTCTTTAAAGGTATTGTAATGATAAAACAGTATTTTACGCAGAAAGTTGCATTAAAATTGATAGATTTTATGTATTCTCCTGTTATATCAACTTTCATATTTTTTACTGTAAACATTAATATATCTATACATAAAATATTTTTAAACAGGGTATAAATATAATCTTGCTTTATACCCTGTTTAAAAATATTTTATGCAAAATTTTTAAAACATTTCATTGTATGCTAAAAATATTTTAATTTTAAATTATGATTCACAATTTAGATAGTTGGATAGTTTAATTATACTGTCAATAGATCCAAATAAATAATTGAAAATCTAACTTATTAATTATGTGAAATTAATTGGCATTCTATTAAAAATAATTCAAGTAACGTCATCGATTAGTATATTATTTAGATGGTAAACTTTTCATTTTTCCTCCTAGTTTGAATGAAGAATGTATATATAATCACTATATATATATATATATATATATATATATAATGTGTGTTAACTAAAGTTTTATTTACACAAATTCACTTTATTGAATCGTAAATTTATGAATTTAAAAAAAAAATCATGAGGTAAAATTAGTTAAATTAAATGCTTTACTGTTTATTATGTTTTGATAGCTTAAGTGCATGCTCTGCAATTTAGAATATACAAGTATCGTCATAGGAAGCAAATAAATCTTTTTTCTGACTGTGATGAATTAGCTGTTTAGCCATAATTTTTAATGTTTGTGAATTCTGCTTTTACATTGGCTGTCAGTCTTTGTAGTTTGGAATTTACTTTTTTTAGTCTCTGTTGAATTGACCCTCATTGCAAAAGATAATGATAGAGTGATCAGCAAATTCAAAAACTAGCTGCATGCATTTGCATTTTTATATGTTAATTATTTTGAAAATAATTATTGTATTAATTGAATATTTTTCTTCAGACTATTTTTTAATTCATTATATGGGGATATCATATTTTATAATATTTTAGTTAATACAATTTATTTAAAAAAATTAATTAATAATTATAAAGTGCAAAGTAAATTTAAATTAACAATTTGAAATATTGTGTAATTATTAGAATTAATGTGAGACAAAGGAATTGCGTTATTGATTCATTGTTGATAATAGAAAAGGGACAACATATTTGGTATTACTGCTACTAATAGCTTTCACATGTTACTATGCATTTTTACTTCATTCATTCATATATATTTAATATATGCATAAATTCATATATTAACTATATTTTGATTCATATATAGGTGATTATATTAATTAAAACAATTGAAATCTTGATCATCAAAATATTATGTAGTCTTCTCCAACTAAGCAGTGATGTCAGGTTGAAATCCCCTGTTCCCATGTGATAAGAAGAATGGAATAGTGTTTTTTGATCCATTAGGAATATCGATGCATATGCACCAAAACTTAATCCTGTAAATATATCTGTTCTTCCGTAATATTTGTTACAATACATAAATATTGATATTGGAGAATTTTTATTCTTGATTAATGGATCATTTATAAGAATGCAGAGGGAATATCGCTGAATATGAACCAGGATGAATAAAGTAAGAGCAAATTTTCTTTTGCAGTTTGATTAGTTTTGGTAATTTGTGTTATTACTAAAAATATAACTAAGCAAAGTAAGTATGCAATAAGTTCATTTTTTAGTTATTTTGATGTCTTTAAGTTTTTGTATCTAGCCAGATGTGAACTAAATGAAACAGTTATAATAAGTATTTTTCTTTTAAAATTGAAAAAAGTATCAATTACATTGGTGCCACACCATTGTTTTTCAGCATCATTTATAAATGTATTAATTTCCTGTACTGATATTCATTATTTCCCTTTTTATATTTTCTTCTGTTAACTAGATTGTTTAGTTGTACTTGTTAAATGTCTTTTAGTATTTTTATATGTTCAATTATTTTATTAATGTACAGTTATTCCACTTTATTGTAAATACATATTTGCATATAAATATATATTTAATATTCTCTACTTCTAGGTTAGATAAAGGAAATGTAATATATGTTGAATGTGATCAAGTAATTGAAATGCTTGACGGAACATTTATAGCTCCATATAAATTTAAAAGAGTAAGTGTAAATAATTTATTTTCAAATAAATTTATATTTGAATGAAGTTTTTATATGAAAAATACATAAGCTTTGTAATAGAACTTTTTTAATGATTGAGTTAGTGCTTTTATTTCTTCTTCAATTTGAATGTTATCATTTTCAAAATGGGTTTTTGTAGTACTTTTACAAAATAAATGTAGAAAGTTTTTACTATGATATCATAAAATGCTCCAATATATTTTTTATGCAGAATTGATAATTGTGCATATGTTTTATGATGTTATATATATATATATATAATATGGATTAGATGTGTCTACATTTATGTTTTATCTTTGAGTTTTAAAAAAGATGTATGCAATTAAATACTTAAATATTAATATTGTAGAACTACTTCATAAATATTTTATAGCATTATAATGAAAAGGTATATTTCATAAATGATAGACTTATTATAAATGATAGACTTATTAAATATATCAAAATTAATATCCAGAATAATATAATTCATAATGCACTTTAATATTATCTATAATTATATAAAATGTATCATCTTTTAAATTTGTTTATTATACATTATATTAACTTGATAATTTATCTACTTTATTAAATCTCAACCAATAGGAAGATATTAAAAGGAATAAGTACACATTAAGTAATTAATGTGTATTTAATGATTATTCAAATCTTACTTTTGATCTCATAGTTACTTTTTAAAATATTGGTTTATACATATCTTTACTGTGAATAATAGTAGTTTCTTGCACATTTTGCAAAAAATAGACTACTCGCATATCTCTGATGAAACAAATGTTCTATGTGAGTAGATATGTGAGATCTCAACTACTTTTAAAGATTTTATTTATTAATGTTTATTTATGTTAGTTTCATAATAATTCTAAATAATCAGGACAAAGAAAATTGGTTGAAAAACTTGTGAAAAATATAAACTTTCTTAATTTTAGAAATTTAATGTTACATTTTTCATGTAAAATTTGTTAATTTATCATAATCATACAATAGTAAACTATAATTATAGTTTACTATTGTATGAAATATGTTGTTTACATTTTGTTAACTTACTAGTCATATAGTTAAACTATATGCATCTGTTAATTGATAAATTAGTTATATATATATATATATATATTTATAAATTCAAATATTATAGATAGTCAAAAAATTCTTTCCTTAAGTTTACAATAACTGATAAGGTTGACATATATTGAATAACAATGTTAAATAATTTCAAGAAACATAATGTTTAAAATGTTTCAACATAATGTTAAAAAAAATTCATATTTAAAATTAAATTTTATGATTTAATTTATACATGGCCAAAATTTTTCCATTGTCAATTCAAAATATTTAACTTTATTTCAATTTATGTTTTTTCCCCCCCTTTTAGGAAAAGAATACATTCTTATTTGCTTTACTTTATGGAACAGCAAATACATGTTTGTCACAAATCGCTCAGGTTAGTAGCCATTAAATTTTTAAACACAATTCGGAATAGTTTATATTTCTATAGTATTCAATCACAAATATTTATATTAAATTTTAACTTTAAAATAATTCTTACTTATTTTGTAAATATGTGGCATTCTGAATTTTGTAAATTAAATAAGTAAAGTTTCAAATCATAGAACATATTTGTCTCAAATATGTTTAAACTGCTTAATAAACTTCTGTTTAAATCAAAATAAAATAATTTGTAAATATTTTAAAATTACTTTTTTAATGTTATGTTAAGGAAAATGTGTTTAAATTTTGGCATGTTATAATGTGTTGTTTTAACAATGAAAAACTATGTGTTCATTTAATTAATATATTCTTCAAAAAATTTTTTTTCTTAAAATAATTAAAAGAACATTCATTTTTTTTAAATTTAAATTGAAATATTATGAAATTAATCAAGAAGACTAGAATATTTAATTTACACATATATATTCTTTATGCAAAATCAAAAAAAATCTGTGTTAATTTTTTTATTTTACATTACCGGATTAAATAGACTATAATTTTACTAAAGGAAAAAAAATTGAGATATTTAATTGGTTTATTTTCTTGTTTGTTACTTAATCAATATTTTTCTTTCAACTTATTTGTTAGTTTTTGAAAATAAAACAGGAAAAAATATGTGAACACAAACATTTTCACATTTTTAGTCTGTAAGTATTGTAATTAATTGTATTTTTATATTTTTTATTTGAAGGAAGTGAGTAGATATTGTTCTCAACGCAATTTTCAGAATATTTTCTATTCAGATTCTAGTAAGAAGTTGAAATAAAATATTGCGTTAAAGATTAAAAATGGCTATTTTTTCTTGTGTAAAAGTTCTAATCTTTGCATAAGAAGTTGACTTGATTTTATTTCCACAGAATCTATTTTTTTTCAGTCTTAAATTAATCTCAATTATTTTAAAAGCTTGTTTGTATTAATGATGAACTTTATGGAAAGATTTTTTTACTTTAAAAATGATCTTCATTTGGAAAAATATTCATGCATCTGGAGACAATTTGCATTCTTTAAAACTTTATTTAATAATTAATTTTTTAATACATGTTATATTTTGAAAAAGTGTGAATTTCATTGTTAGAAAATAAAAGGAAATATATTAAATCTAGATACTTTTTAAAAACAATGTCAATGTTTTTGCGAAAATTAAACATAATTTTAAGCAAATTTGACTAAATAGAATTTTGTTCCTTTTTTTAAAATACATCATCTGTGTCTTGTTTTATTATTATTTGTTTATTGATTACACTTCTCAATTTTGTAATTTGTTTTTACAAAAAAGTATTACAAACAATTTTGTAATTTGTTTTTACATTATCATAGCTAAAATTCATTCTTTCTAAACTATGCTGTTGTTTTCATTCACTTTTTAATTCCAAATTTAGAAGAAATTTAGTATTTTAAGTGACTCTTGCACAAGATGCTATTTTCTTACATTTTCATTTAATATTTGTATTTTAGTGATTGTAATATTTAATCTTATACATTTTTGTAGCTGAAAAGAGCATCTATGTTACCTAGTGCAGAACAAGCGTCAATGGTAATATAATTTAATTTATCATTTTATTTATTTTATCTAAATTTTTGTTTTTTTCCAAAAAAAAATATTCAAAAATAATTTTGGAGAAAAAATTTCTGTTTGTAATAAATATATTTAATATCTTTTGATAAAAATATCAAAAATGTATATAATTTAAACCATTTATTTTACATATATTTTCATTATAAAATAAAGAATTCCATTTATTTCAATATCATATTTAATTACTTTTGTGATGTGAAAAATTCTTCATAAAGTTATGTTTTTACTTAAATAGTAGAGAAATTTTATGAATGTTTAATATTTTTGTTGCATTTTTAAAATCTTTTGATTCTTTAATTCATTAATGTTTCTCTGTTAAACTTTTTCCAGATTGGTGCTATTGTGAGTTGCAGACAAAGTAGTATTAAATTCGATACAAGTTGGTATGTAACTTTTATATTTGGGTACTACAATCCCTTGTTTAAAATAATGCTTTAAAAATAATTTTCTGAATTTAAAATGTTAGGCTACTCATTTTTTACTAATATGTGTTTATTTTGAAACTGTTTTTATCAATTTATTCCATCAAAATTTGATTTTACAAAAGTTAATAAAACTACATTATATATATATATATATATAATGCCAAAGGTGTTTGCGCATCAAGTGGCAGATAGTTTTTATTTGGCTCTAAACCACCATGCATATAACTTAATACAATGTTACTTAGGGCATAATGCAGAAATGTCCTTTTCAATAATGATAATAAAATGTTATATGGATTCTTCTATGAGAATAACGATACAAGTTAGTATTATGTATGGTAGGGAATTTCTTAAAAGCATATCTGGTACATTACTGGTTAACAGTTGCATAGGAATATGTCAACTATTAATTTTTATGATTTATATGCTCAATAGAGCTTTATGAACAGAAAATATTTTTCACAGGTAGTGATTAATATTTATATTGATAACATGGTAAGGTGTTTATTTGTATTATTTTCTGTTAGTAAATATCTTATTCAATACTGAAATTATATTGAAATGAATATTTTAATTATTTACATATATATACAATATATTTGTTAATTGTCTGAAATTTTTCCTTCTTGGTGTTGCAATTTTGAAATTGAACTATGTGTATACATATAAAATATTTTATTTGATATTCTAATACAAAAAAATTAATAATGTACATAGCAAGTAACTCTCTATTGGAAGACAAAATCTTGTTAATAATTATTATGTATTTGATAATAATTTTCTTTATAATGAAAATTTAAAATCTAATGATTGAATTATAAAGTAATCAATTCAAGCTTGTTCTTGTTATCAAAAGTCAATTTTTGCTGAGATGATGGCAATAATATTTTATAATATTCTTAAAATGTTTTGAAAATTGTAATTATTATTTTTTACTAAGACATCACATAAAGCAGATCTGAGTATGTATTAATTTACATTATGAAAACACATTATGTTGTTAAAAAATAATGTTATTGGAGAAATTTTTGAAAAATGCCACCTGTAAAATCTGAACTATCAGGAAAATTTGTAAAAGTAGAATAAATTCATAGAATTTCTATGAAATACATCATAAAAATGAATGCAATGCATTGTTACAACTGCAATTGCTTTTATAATACCAATAGAAAAATATGTCTAAGATAATAATGACTTCAAAATAAATTTTTTTTAACTTATTTGATTTATTTTTAATTATTATGTCAGGAGTTTTATTCATAATTCACTATATTATATTTCATCTTTAATAACTGTATATAATTTAATATAATAGACTTATTAATTGATAAAATGTTTTTGGACTTTAACATTGAATTCATAATAACTCAGAATTTTATACTAAGCATCAAGAAATGCCAGAAATCTGTTAATGTTGAATGTAACATTGCACTGCACTGTACATTATATAATCTATTTGTAAACTGCTTGTTATAACAATAGAATGTGTTTTACATTGCATAACAAGGAAGTTAAAGTAAACTACAGTGTTCAAGTTAATTTACTTATCTGATCATCAAAAATTTATGATCTGATTTTGCTTGGATTGTGCTCATTTGATTGTTTCATGGTATAATTAAAAATACTTTCAAACAATAGTTTTTAAGAAGTTAAAATTAATTCTTATAATTGTAGAAAAATCAAAATGACTGTATTTCAATATTCAGGCTTCCTTAAAATAAAAGGTTTCATAAACTTATTTTAAAAAAGCCTTGGAATCATTTATTTGTACACTTTAGGCTAGAAGATTTACATGAAACAATTCTTTTGGAAACTATGGGCAATAAAATAACTCCTTTGGTTGTGAATCCTGGTAGAATCCTTTTAACTACTGGTCGACTCTATTTTCAGCCTTATAATAATGCGGAACCAGTAAGTGATTTTGGTTTTTAAATAATAAGATTTTTTTATAAAGAATCTTTTTTATCATTTCTAAGTAAACAAATAGCTTAAAAAAGAAGTAATTTTTATTAACATTTTATTAATATAGCCATAAAATGTTAACAGAGTGTTAGGTAAGATTTCTCTTTTAAATTTATTCATTAAATACCAAATCATTAATTTTATTTTAAAACAAAAATACAAATTATATTAGAAAATCTTTCTTGTTAAATAATTGTATATAAATTATTTAAGCTCATTAAATGTTGTCATTTAAATATTTAGAGACAATCTTCAAAGATCAATGCAATAAATACAATAGATCAATTTTATTAGGAAGAAATTTCATTATGTTAAAAATTTTTTTATTTTACTGTAATTTTTGTTTTATTTTGTGTTTTTCCTACTATATTGAGCTATTGAGAATGAATGCATGTAAAAATATAGAGTTTTAGATATATTTAAAAAAGCTTTTACACAATGTATTAATTTGAAGGACAAGTTTATAATACATAATAAACTTCATGTTATTAGTGTAAATTGTAGTTTAGTTTGAGTTGTATTCTATTGTTTGTTATTTGATTTTAGGAATGACTTGTGAAAAACTTATTTTTGTCTTGTTCTATTTGAAAATTAATTTTAGTGGCCTGTTTTGAAACTAAAGTTATCTAATATCAGAAGAATAATAAAAAGAAGATTTCTTTTAAAACAAGTGGTATGACATTTCTACATTGTATTTTTGATAAGTATCTTGTTTTTTTTTTAAAAAAATGTTTTTGAAACTATGATTTTTAATATTTTTCAATAGCTAATTTAAAAATAATTGATGAATAATTAAATATAACACTGGTTAAGATTGAATAGAAAGTGATCTAAATTGGCTTAACAATATATAAATAAATCTTTAATTTTTCAAATGATTTAAATACAATTATTAATTATACTAAGTATACTAAGCTCCAAAATTTAAGTGAGGAATTAACATGTAACCAATAGTTAGAGAAAATTATCAAAATTCAATTATTGTCAAATTATGAAAAATTTACTTATGAAAAGAAATTTTCTAGGAAATTTTTTTTCGAAAATAGTTTGGCTTAAAAAATTAGAGTTTATGCTAATTGGTAGTTCTAAAATGATTTATAAACAGCAGTTGTTCTTAATTTTATTTATATTATGTTTTGATATTGAGGGACTTATGATACCTCTGTATATAATGATATACAAATGGTTTATAATCAGTTAAAAAGATTTTCTGGTGTTGAAAGGTATCTAAAATTTTTTCCCTTATAATTAATTTTAAATATTTAGTTAATTTTATGTGCATTATAAAAGAGTTGACATCATATATAATATTGAAATTACCGTATTTTCTTGTATATAATTCGCAGATTATGTGTTAAAGTTTCTAATTTCGTTGTGCTTATTGTAAGCCGCAGTGGATAATCTGATGTAAAACATTCTCCATCACGAAAACTTAAAAGAAAGTTTTGAAATAAATATCTTTTTTGTTTCATAAAATAAATAACAAGTGGCACCACGCCATGGTTGACTTATTTCAGCTATAGTCAGCTTTATCCAAATACGTTCAAGAACGAATTTGGTTATTCAAAGATATTACTATTGCTATTCGCAAACTTCATTTCGCATTTTATCTTGACGTGAGCTGTTTTGTTCTGAAAATATTCGAATTCGTATATCATAATATAGTAGCGAAAATGTTTAAGTTACACAGCATATTAAATTAAAAGCTATAGGGAAGGAAAATAAAAAAAAAATGGCGACAAACGTGTTAATGTTAAGTGAAAAAAAAAGCATGCGTGATAGAAAAGAAAAATGTATCCAATGTGTAGTTTGAAAATAATCTATTTCTGTCATTTAATTACTAATGAAACAAATATATTTTATTTTTAAGATATATCTAACCTAATTACAAATCGATAAGTTTTACTGGAATTTTCTCATAATTATTGCTCTTGATCGATCTTATACTTACATCTCAGTTTATCACATTTTGCGATGAAAATCTTTTTTATAATAAATGCTTTTTTCTTTTCAATTTTTTATATTTTTAATTATACTTTGTATTTTTTATTTTATATGACACCCACACTTGCGGATAATATGCCTCTGTGGATTATATACAAGAAAAACAGTAGCATTTATTGAATCACGAATATTTGGTGTTTTTTTATTTGTTTGTAGGAATTCTGTAACTTTTAATTTTGAAGTGTAGATCTTTAAGCCTCTGATTTTAGTCTCTCATATTTTATGTTTTATTTAATTTTAATAAGTATTAGCAGAGATTTGTTACTTCTTTTTTTGTAAGAATATTTATCTCAGTTTTCTTATGAGGAAAATGAATTTTCTGTTTATTTTATATTCAAATATTTTTTCTTCATATTTCTACCCATGTAATGCTTTTAAATTAGATCTTGAAAACATCAAAGGGGATGGTTCAAATATAAAAACCTGTGAAATGTATGATATGGCAGCTTAAAATATGATAAATCATTTTTTTGGTGTAATATTCAACATCACATGAGATTGCTTTCTATCACAAGATTTTCTGTTAGTGAATAAACAAGTTTAATTGTTGAATACTTTCTTATATAAATAAAATACTTGAAGGATTCTATCTTTGTTAATATATGTAATGGTTGTGCTATAAATTCTACACACTTTTTATCAGTTGATGTTAAAGCATGCAATACTCTTGCCAAATCCAATTCCCTTTTATAAGTATTAATTTTATTAACTAGTACTCAGATGCAGCTGTCCCAAATAATTCTCTTTTACATTTCCTATAAATTATTTTCTAATTCTTCACTTATTTGTCCAACCATAATGTGATAGATTATACTCTGTTAAAAAGGACTTCTATGTATTTATAAAAAATAATTAATACAAAATAATCTTTAATTCATGTATTATTTTTTTTCTTTCCTAAATTATGCTTATACTGATATGTTTATTTATAGATATATAATTATGCAAATTTTAATATCTGCACAATTGGGCCTTTTATATATATATATATATATATATATATATATATATATATA
>JAPDSC010022447.1:0-38057 GCA_026290005.1 Latrodectus geometricus | reverse complement strand
CAACACACACACACACACACACACACACACACACACACACACACACACACACACACACACACACACACACACACACACACACATATATATATATATATATATATATATATATATATATATATATATATATATATATATATATATATATATATATATAAACAAATACTGGGGCATAGTCTCAAAGAGGTTTGGTATAGTGCGACCGCCAGGAGATGGCGGGTGTGACGTAAGAGTCACGTGTTATCAGAGAAGTCTATTTCAATAATTTAGGGAACGGAGAAGGAAACGAGGAGAAAGCGCCTCAATCTAGTTTACCATATTTGGCTAATTTGCACCTTTTGATGTAGAATGAAAATAAAATATGTATGTGTTATGCTTTTTCGAAGAATTCAAGTACCAGAATAGAAATATATAAATACATATATTAAGTTATGTTAGACAAAACATTTAGAATAAAAATATTTTTATTTTGTCATGAAAATTTCATTATTAGATAGATTTTAGAATTTATTTCGTTCACAGGAACAGGAATAAAAACTGTAGACCCGAAAGATAAATAATTTATGTGCCCAAAATTTTTTTATTTTCGTTGTGTTATCGTAATAATTTTTGAGAAAATGGGGAAGGGTGAGATTTTCTAGAATATGTTTGTTGTTAATTTAGATGAAGACAGTTTTCATGTAAGGAACGTCCATTTTATGCAAAAAAGAAACTCCGTAAGTAATAAATTAACTTTTTACAGCCTTTTTTTATTCAAGATACATATTTCATCATATTACGATATACTAATTTTTTAAAATGTTGTGGAATTTATTTTAATTCATATATGTTTATAGTAGGAAATATATTGTGCACCTATGGAATCATTTAAAATAATATGAGGGAATATAAAATATTTATATATCGCTCAGTAAAATCTATCAGTTAAATAGTTTTTAAGAATTTTGATTATATAACATATTTTATCATAACATTTTATGTATAATATCAAGTAAATAAAAAAGGATAACATCAAAGAATTCTCAAAATTTTTAAAAATAAAATTCATACAGATTTCGCATAAATAATATATGTTAATATAAGGGAAAATATAGTTTTTGGAGTTTCCGAAGAAGAGGAAATGCCTTGGATGGAACTTTATTAGACGCACAAAATTCATTTACTGTATTTCGAATGACACACAAATCAAAATTGTTCAAAACTACATTGCGTTCTGCAGGTCGATTACGCTGTTTCCCAGGAGTTGAAAGCCTGCTATCAGTCCTGGATTCCTTTTTAATTCTTTGGACAGTTCTAAAAGAAACACCAGTAGCAGCCGCAGTACGTTCCTGTGCTTTCTGAATTGGTATCGAAAGCGAAGTAGACTTTGCTTCTTTCTTTTCATTTGAACTTTTCATTTTCAAAAATTATACGCACGTTATTAACGATGTTACGTTCTTTAGAACGCAATGTTTTCCCTTTTAGAGACATTATGTGTTGTTCTGAAAAGAACAGTTTTAATAAAAATAAAAATACTAAAAAGCAAGAGAGCGCGGAGAATACAACCTTCTAAGCTAAGTAGAAAGCAAAGACTGGAGAGGGGAAAATCGTGTTCTTCGCCAAACAGAAGAACGGGCGAAGAATTTGTTTTAACCCTAAACTGCGAAATCATTTTACTGTCCAAACCTCTGAAAGAATGAACCCTTCCACCGGAGACAGATCTCAACCGCCTTCTTGTGGTGGTCGAATAATAGTATGTATCTCGGTAGTTGGAGCACAAGTTGGATCGTATACTTGGATTAATCCAGTGAGGACCCAAAAAGGTTTCGTTTTTAACTTTTTATTCATACCACAGACATCAACAAGCAGAAAAAGTAGACAAAAAAGTGTGATTAAGTGTTACATTTATTTGGAGTGCTAATATTGCCATCTGTAATATAATGGGGGAGATGCTACAAATAATAATCCCTGCCAAAGTTAATCTGGTGTAGCATTGAGTGGTGTATCCCTGGCTAATTATGCAAGCACAGGTATATTTTTCATTGCTGATAGATCAGGAAAACAAATAAATCAAGAAAGCAATTTAATCTGACAGTTAAGGAAAAATTCTTGAACATTTCAGCCTTTATAGACTTCCATCTGGCTGTTTCTATATAAAACTTTGAATTTTGATCATAACATAATGATACTAATATATGGTGGAACTTACTAATACATGTAGTACCCAGGGCTCGGAGTTGTCCTGATATTCCTGAAATTCCTGATTTTTTAAAAAACGTCCTGAAATGTCCTTATTTTTCAAAATAAATCCTGGAATTCCTTAATTTTTTATTACATCCCTTTGAAAGTTTAATTTCAATTAATAATTTTATATTTTTCAGTTGTAAATTTTTCTTTTAGTGGAATATATTTTTTCTTTCAACTGCTTTCTATGCAAAAAGAAAGAGAAAAATTTCCCCCTTTTTTGTTCTCTTTCAAAACGGAAATAGGGTTGCTATACATTTGTCTCCACCTCGTTTTCAGCCATTGCTCACGCATGTCTGAAGTAAAAAAAAAATTTAGGTTTGGGTTTACCATTAAATTCTATTTTGTGCCTTTACAGACAAAGTTTCTGGTTTTAGTAGTGCACAACTATTTACAATGATATCAAAATTGTGAGAATTACTGGCCTACGTTTATGTGCATGCGTGAAATGCTTATCACGCCATTTTGAAAGATTTTGATGGGTATTTTGAAGAATGTTTATTAGCAAGCTCAGAATTTTATTTTTTGAAAACAATTAATTTTCATTTAAAAATGCCAAGGAAAACGAAATTTTCCAACAAATGGTTGGAACTGCAAGATGGGAATAAATGCCTAATCAAGACATGGTGCCGAAGTGTTGACGATGTTCATTCTGCGGAGTGCTTCGTATGCAAAAGCAAATTCAGTGTTTTAAATATGGGTTTTAGACAAGTGCTTGCTCATGTAGATGGATTAAATTAAAAAAAAATGCTGTGAGCTGTTACAAGAATCAAACACTATTTACTATCAAGTCATCAACTTCATCAGAATTCTCGACATCGACTGTAGTAGTGAATAACAAATCATGGCTTCCCAAAACGACATCAGATAAACAATTTTAGTTTTGGTGGCAATAAAAACATTTGAAAGACCCTAAGACTCTGGCATATCGGCATTTTGTTTCATTTTTCTAAAACTTTTTAACCATATTTACTTCTAATGCAAGAAATTAAACCTTTAGTACATGTGATGTACAGTAAGTTAAATGAACTTGTTTGAAGTATCATGTTTAAATTTTTAAATCCAGAAGAATTCCAGGGAAAAAATGGAGTGTAGTTACAATAAATTAATGTTGATTCAGGAAAAAAAATGGTTAAACTTAAAAACAAGGTTGAAATATATCATGGTGCAACAGAAATAGTGGAAAAGCTAACAAATAAAATAACATTTCTACAAAGTGTCAGAAGTTGCCACATAGCAACTTCTAAACTTTTGCTTCAAAAACTTCCTATAACAAATCCTTTACTCAAAGATCTCCAGTGTTTGTCTCCTTATAATAGAAAAAAGGAAGAGTCTAGGAGTTCATGTAGCAGATTAATTCAACATATTCCTCATGTGAATAAAACTTCTTCAGATTTTGATAAGATGAATGAAGAGTGGATTCTTTGCATGTGTGAAGATGCGACTTTGCTTATGAATGATTATGATAATGACCAAAATATCTGTAAATATTGGAATATAACTTTCAATATAAAATAGCTGGTGGTTTTATAAAATATCTTACTTTTTCTAGAGTGGTTAAAGCATGTCTGTCGTTATTAAATGTAAATTCCCAACCAGAAAGAGGGTTTTCAACTAACAATTCTGTTGTGACAAAGGAGAGAGCTTCTTTATTGGAATTAACCTTTCAAAGTTTACGGATTTGTCATAATGTTATTCGAATGCAGGGCAATTCTGTTTCCACCATTCCATATACCAAAGAAATGATGCATTATATTCAGAAATCTCATGCAGAATATGCATCATATATGGAAAAATCAAAAGATGTAACACAATTAGAGAAGAAAAGAAAGGATGAGGAAGATGTAGAAGCTACTTGTGAAAAAAAGTTTAAACAATCGCACCTATTAGAAAAAATTAATGAACTTGAGGAAGGAAAGAAAAATTTGCTTGATAATCAGTGTGTAGCTCAAAAACTTTTGGATGATGCAACTAAAAAATAGCATGTGCTATCAGTGATGTGAAAGTTGGACAAATGATGCTGTCTGCTGCTAATGCAGAGATTGCATCTGTGAATGATAAATTAATAAAGTGCAGTATTAAATTATTGGTATTAAATGCTAATGCATCCAGTTCAAAATGAACATTATTCAATTATACATAAATTTTCTGTTAATTTAAAGCATTTATCATGTAACTTATTAATTTTCAGAAAATGTTCAATATAAAAAATTTAAATTTCTGTATTATTTTTCATATTGTTGTATTAAAAATTAAAAAACTCCAAATTTATTAAATAGTTTATTCCTTTTTAAAATGTGTTTTATGCATAAAACAGAAATTAATATGTAAAAGTAACATTGGTTTTCTTTAATTATTGAAATATGTCCTGAAAAATGTCCTGATATTTCTTGAAAATAGTGTCCTGAAAAAAAAAATTCTGTACTCCGACCCCTGAGTACCATAAACTATATTCATATATTAAATTTATTAACTTTCATTTGATTACATTGTCCCTCATTTGATTGAATTTGATCAAATATGTGTTAAAAATAGATGAATGCCTGCATGCTATTATTTTTAATATTGATAATTTTTGTGTTTCAATTCAAATTAAAATGGTTTTTGCACTTTGAACATTTACTAAATTTGTTTTTGTTAGTGACAATAAAAAAAATATGAACTAATAAAATTCTTTTGTGGTTTTTTAGGGTTTAGAACTTTATTGTACTAAACAATCTTCAGTACAACATTTATTTTTATCATTCAAGACACAGAGGGAACGGGATACATTATACAGTAAATTAATTAATCAACCTGGTTAGTAGTTTTATTTCTCTTCTGTTTGTCTGCCTAGAAATCTAAATTCTTTATGATCACTTACAAGAGACTTACTTTAAGGAGTAAGTCTCTTGTAATTTTTAATTTGTTTTTTTAAGGAGGCACAAGTTTATTTTATAATTAAAATTTCAAAGGAGAGTTAAAAATAGTTTTAGCAATTATTTATCATAATGTAAATTCTACATTAGGTTCATAAAGCTATTTTTTCTTATTAATAATATTATTGAATATTTTTGAGCAAGTGGGGCTATAATTTCTTCTCATGGTTTATTGTACTGTATTTTTGTGGTTAAAATGAGTTTGCATTTTTTTTATAGCCGTGAAGTTAGATGACAGTGGTCAAGAGAACATGACTCTTTTGTGGCAAAATGGAGTCATATCAAATTATGAATATCTTTTATATCTAAACAGGTGAAATATAACTTTTGAATAATTAATATTATTTGAATTGCTAAGGAATTTTTGTCAATAATATAAACATAAAATTATTTCTGTTAGGTTTAATTATTTTATTTATTTTTATTTTGAGATATAGTTTTAAGTAAACTTCATCAATATTTTTTACATTTTTCTTAGTTTAGCTGATCGGAGCTTTAATGACTTAACACAGTACCCTGTGTTTCCTTGGGTATTATCTAATTATACTTCTGATTCAATAGGTAAATTATTCTTTTCTAATTACATAAAAAATCTTCTTCATAATTATGTGAATTTTCTACCATCAACTAATGTTTTGAGAAAAATTTGTTGTCATTTTTAGTTACATTTTCAGATGTTTTATATTTGTTTTAGATTTAAGTGACCTGTCTGTGTACAGGGACTTGACAAAACCAGTAGGAGCTTTAAATGAAGAAAGGTTAAAACGTTTAAAGGTTATTAAATATTTAGTATTTGCATTTTTAAAAAAGTTCAAAAATTATTTTAATTTGAATATTTTTTTAATTTAATTAACTTCTTATTTACATTTTTTTGTAAAGTTGCAAGTTTCTTTGTTAATATTTTAGTTTTAGTTTCATTAAGACTCTTATTTTGTAACATTTGAAGAACTACTTATATATTTACATATATTGTTTTCATAACTGTTGTCTATGAAATTCCTCTTTCTATTTTCAAAAATTTTGAATTTAGTGCCTAATAAAACTGACTATTTAGTTTTCAAACTAAATAGCTTACTTTTTGATAATGACAATATAAATTGATATATCTGTGTAAAGAAATTGAAAACTTATTTTCAGTAATTAAATTTTTTTAGAAGTTGATTAAAGTTAATAGTATTGATGAAATTCAATGAGTACATAATATGTGTTATTCTGTATTTTATTAGCTGATTTGATTATATTTTCGAGTATTAACAAAGTTAAATGCTAAGAGGTTTTCTTCTTCTTTTGTTTTATATAATAATAGATAAAGGATTTATTTTTCTTTTGAAAAGACATTGATATTATATTTTCTACATCTACCATTTGAATTCAGTAAAAGAATATGATCTTTAAATTTAAGCAAAATTTAAGTCTACAGTTTTTGTTACAACTCTTTTGCTGGAGAATTCATTTTGGCTTCTTTTGTCAAAATATATCTGCATAAAAGTTAGTTGGAATTATTTGAGAGGAAATTAAGTGCAATTTTTTTATTTATTTTAGGACTTCATTTTGCAGTTACACATAATGAATAACTGGCTAAAATATTATTTTAGCAAATTTAATACATTTTTATATGAATCTTATAAATTGGAAATATTTTTAAACCATTCCAAATTCATATTAATTAAAGAAGCTGTTGGGAAATGGAAATTTAAAGACTTGTTAATACTATGTCATTCAATGTTTGAATAAAAAAAAATATTTGTACTAATTATAATATTTTATACAACTGTATATTTTTAATTTGTTTGAGTCACACCCAGATTTTTAGCTAGTTTTAATAGATATAATAATATTTTACATGATTTTGATTTGTATAAAATTTTAATATATTATACTTGGTAAAATTTCAATAATAATTGGTAGCATTTTTACATCTGTAATTAAAAATACAGATGTAAAAATGCTTTGAAATAATTTACTTTGAAAAATATTTATAACATTATTTTAAAATTTTTATGCGTAAATTTTTTAAATTATTTTTTAGGACCGATATGATGAGATGGCAGAACCTAAATTTTTGTATGGATCCCATTATTCTACGCCTGGTTTTGTTCTATATTACCTTGTCAGAAAAAGTATGCATATTTTTTTTTAAGAAATATTACTTTTCATTATTTATGTTATTCTATTTAACGATTTTCATTATATTCTATGTAGTGCCACAGTATATGCTATGCTTACAGAATGGTCGCTTTGATCATCCTGACCGCATGTTTAATAGGTATAACAAATAAGTTTTGTTAATTTTTTACTAAATTACATTTTAATTATGAGTACCTTTAAGTTTTTAAGCCTGGTGTATATTTTTATGATAGCATTCCAGATACTTGGAGAAATATAACAACTAACACTTCAGATTTCAAAGAACTTGTTCCACAGTTTTATGATTTAGAAGAAAAAGGAACATTTCTTCTTAATGCAAAGGTACCTTTTCAGAAATGTGTAATGTAATGAGTTAAAGTTTAAGTTTATTTTACTATTGTTTATCTTTAACCTTTATTGTTGTGAAATTTTCATGTGAAAAATACTTTGGAGAAATAAAATGTTTGTAAAAGAAATTATTTTAATTTATATTTATTTATATAATAATTAAATCATCAGATACAGATATTGACAATATTGCTTAATATTACATAAAGTAACATTATTTGAAAATCAATTTGCATTTATGTATGCCATTATGCTTCTTCCAGAATTTAGATTTTGGAACACGAATGCATGGGACCAAAGTTGGAGATGTTGAACTTCCTCCCTGGGCTGAAGGTAAAAATTATTTAATCATATGTTTATATTTCAATAATATAATGCATCATTTCAGAATCCTAAGACTAAATAAAATTTGCTTTCTGTGAAATACTTAAAATGAAGGTGTCATATCACATTGAATTTAAAATTATACAGGGATAAGAATGATTGAGAATTATGATATAGATATTTTTATAAAAACTCTTAGTATAAAAATTATCCAATTAAAATCATTCATCAAATTTATTTAAGTATGCATTAGTTTTGTATTTTATTATATCAAAGTTTATTGAATTTGCAATCATATGACTTGGGTTACAAATGTCTTTATTTATCTTGGACACAAGCTTAAAGTTTTTAAAATATGTAAAAATGCATTGCTAGAATTTAGTTTTAAAAATAAAGGACATGATCATTATATTTCTAAGTTATAAATTTAAGTGCCATTATTTAAGAGCAGTACTCAAAAAGATAATTCTAATATTATTTTGCCAATTGTGGCTTGAGACTGTTGGAGCTTGATCACTAAACATATTTATCATCTTGATTGTTTTCACTCTTAAGCAACAATGTTGAGAGCTTCTGCATTTTAAATACTTATTGCAAATAATGTCCCATTACTGACATTTTATGAAGATGAAAATACTAGTTCAAGGTTCAACCTCTTCATTTAATCATAATTTAAAATTATGTGACATCAGATGTCCAGAATTCTTGCCATATGTTTGTATATTTACATAAATAGGAAAAGTAATGAGACAAATCTTTTTGTCTTTTATTTCACATAAATAAGAGCTTGTTTAAATGCATCAGCTAATTAAAAAATGTTTTTTAAGTCACTCAATAGTATTGATTTGCATTTAAGGGAAGCTGATTCCATCATTTGGACTGACTAATTTTTCAAGAATTTTGTATGGTTTGTAATATGCTGCAGATTTTAATTCTTGTACTGGCGATTTAGAAAACTTTATGTGGATTATTAAAATTTAAAGCAATAATAATAAATAACATTATATATACCATAACAAAAAGTGTAATAGAAATTTATGATAAATGTTCAAAATGTCTTCATTTTTTTGGTAAAAAATTAGTTTTTTGTGCATATTTAAATAAATTTTTTTCAAGATAAAAGAATGATGTCATATATTTGTTTAATAATTTCGCCTAGTCTCTTGATGGGCAGGCTTGTCACTGCTAAGTGCCAACAACAACAACAATTTCAATTTTTGGAACCATTGTACGAGGTAATTTCTGTGATCGAAAAAAATCAAGAATATTGAAAAGGCTAGGATTCTAAAATGTCTTGGAGACTCTGTTATAACTGACTAGTTTTCAAAAAATGAATGAAGAGTTTCATGTACTTTCATTTCTCAAATATAAATGATGAAACAACTGTTTTTATTGAAACACTTAAATGGAATCACATTCATTAAAAAAAAATGCTTTGTACAGAATGTATTGTTGTTATTCTGTGCTGAGTTATCAATAAGCATGTATAGTTTTTTGCTAGAAATGCATTTATGTACTTTTATATTGTTGTTTTTTTGCAGAAATAAGGGAAATTTCAAAATCGAAATGTCATTAGCAAGTATCTAATAATGAAATATTTTACATTATTTGTAGAATTTTTTTTAAATTTTTGCACAAACTAATTCAGTACAGTATTATTACTAAATTATTGAGAAGGAAAAGTAATTTTGATGTATTAATTAGTTATTAAAAATTCATATTTTCATAATCAAATAAATTTTCACAGCTGAAAAGAAAGTGTTTACATTTTTAAAATTGATAATGAAGTCATCATTCTATGTAAGTTTATTCACAATCTTTAATTCACCAATTTATCAAATTTAGAAATTTTTTTTAATTTATCAAAAATTTAATATTTTTGTAGCTTTAATTATCTAATCAAATAGTAAGTGAACAATTTATATGAATGTTTCATAAGTTGAACTTATATTAAAATATTTGTTTAACTTTTATTTGTATTTTTTTAGATCCTATTGGCTGTGTGAAAATATTTAGAGAAGCTTTAGAATCAGAATATGTATCTTCAAATTTAAATCACTGGATTGATTTAATATTTGGATTCAAGCAAAGGGGAGAAGAAGCTGTTAAAGCTGATAATGGTACATTTTATAACTAAAAATGCCATATTTTCTTACATACAATCTGTGAATTATATGTTAAAAAGTTTCGAATTTTGTTGAGTATTATGCTGTTGTGGATGATCTGATAAACTATCATCATCTGAAAAACTTGCAATAAAGTTCTGAGAAAAATTGCATTTATGCTTTGTAAAATAAATAACAGATAGTGCTGAAAGTTTTCATGACTCAGCTGATATACTTAACCAGTTTTGACATATAACCAGTTTTGTCCAATTATATTCAAGAATGAATTTGGTTTCTTGGAAGAATATTACACTTACCTGCCATCATTTCACATTTTATTTTGATCTGAGTTAAACAGCTGTTCTGAAAATATTTAAGTTTATTTAATGTCATAAGGGAGTGAAACCATCTAAGTTACAAGGCAGATTAACTAAAAGCTATAAAGAAAGTAAATTAAAAATGTAGCGATACAAACATGCTAATTTAAGGTAAAAAACAAAACAAAAAAAACAAAGCATGTTTTTTTGAAATGCATGTTTTTTTCAAATGAAAGAAAAAATTATCCTATGTGCAGTTAAAAATAAGCCATTTCTTTCATTTAATTACTAACAAAACAAATATATTTTGTTTGTAAAATATCCATTATCTTGTTTTAAAAATTATTAAAAACTAAAAGTTGATGAATTTTTCTAAAACATTCTGAGAATTTCTTATCTTGGTGAACAATCAGGTGCTTTCATCTCAGTGTATTGCACATGGCAATGACGTAGATTCAAATAGGATCTAACCAAATTGTTTTTTCTGTACAATTTATTATACTTTAAATTATACTATTTATTTTTTAATTTATGTGATGTCACATTATCAGAAGTATCGTATTTTCGATTATTCACCAAAAAAATTGCTGCAAAATATGTGCACTTCAGTTTATGGAATGCTTTTTTCCTTTTACTTAAAAAAGGTTTTGTGGATAATACACTGCTGTGTATTGTATACAGGAAAATACAGTAATTAAATATTTCATGCAACTATTGCAGCATGTGTTTTTCAAATATTTTCAGTTAAGAAATTATATAATGCAAATACTCCATGAGTTTCTTTATTGCATCTTTGTTGCCAGTAAATATATATGAAAATTAAATAATATTTTTGCTGATGAGTTATATGTAATTAAATATTTCTGTATTTTTGTTATCTACATTGCTTTGTGAAAATGTTGCTATAGTTAAAACAGTTTTTCTGATTTTTACACTACTTAACATCTTTTACAGTGTTTTATCATTTAACTTATGAAGGTGCTGTTGATTTAGACAGGTATGTCTTCAATTTCTTTTCATAAAATAATATAAAAATAATTTTTATGTATATTTTTCTGTGTGTAACATATCTTTTTAATGTATCTATTGATTATATCTAATTTGCTCAATTTTTAATTCAGGCATTGTTTATGGAGATATTAAGCAGTATTTATAATGGAGAATTTAAAATGTTCAAATGTGTTTAAAAAGATAATGCTTTATTTACTTTTTATTAATATGTTTATAAAATATGTAGGAATATTTGTAAATTAAATTCTGTCTTATCAATCTCTTTTGTATATAAATATTTTGATGATTCAAATATTTTTTAAATTTAGATATTATAGGTTTTAAGTAAAAAAAAAAAAAAAAAAAAAAAAAAAAAACCCCTTTTAGTTATAAAGTAAATAATTTAAAAGTCATCAGTGAGGGGCATTATCTATCTTACCAAGAGATTTTGCTGATTTATGCAAATCAATCCTTCAGTAAGACTGATACATGAGAATTTCTCATTCCATTTCAGAATATTATTAATACCTGGTTGCGTGTTGCTGGTGAAATTGCTCTATATAAATAGAGATTCAGCAAGCTTAAGACTACAAACATTTCAAACAGTAAAATATCTGAATATGATGAAATATCTGAACACTTTTTAATAGTGAATTCATGGGATATAGAAGTTTTATCACATTAAAATCATCACAATAGTTAAAGCTATTAGACATCTTTAGGAGAATCATTTGTCAAATGGTATTTGGCAAAAATAGAAAGCATTTTATAGACAGATGAGATTCATTTTTACTACACAAAAATGTCAAAACTCAAAGGTTTGGATATGAGTGATGTTGACTTCTCTTGCATACATAATTGAGCCACAGCAGACATCTAAGTTGATAATGTGATGTGGTTTCACTTCATCTTTCATTGTTGGACTATTCTCTTATGAAAAATAGTAACTGAAGTCCTGCTGGTAAATGTGCTCAGTATCTAGTGAGTATTATTTTACTTTTGTGTGACAAATTGTGGTCGGATTACTGAAAGAATTGTGTTATTTGTAATCAACTTTATGTAGATGGCACATCACTACACCATATCAATCCTGTGAAAAGATTTATGTAACAAACTTTGATCAAGACAGTGATCAATTAAGATTGTAATTTGACGTACCCTGTATGGTCACCTGTCTCAATTAAAAAGACCTCTGTTTGTAGGGTTATTTGAAAACGTGTACTGTTCAACCTCTTCAATATTAGCTAAATTCGAATATAATTTCTGTAGTGAGTTTTTTGCAGTTCAATTTGTTTCATATTCTTGCTTCCAATATAATGAGTAACTTTAATGATATAAAAGTTTGCTGGTGTTCACGTTAAATATTTATTATTGCATGTTTAAATTAATAGAATATATTTTAATCTTATTTGCTGCATTTCAAATTATCAGTACTATCTCCAAGTAACTTTTTTTTTTTTTAAATTTTTATTATTATTTTTTTTAAATTAGTTTTGTTTGTTTCTAAGAAATATGACCCTCTTTTGCAATTCTTTTCTTGCAAATTACAATTATTATCATTATTAATTCCTCTTTTAAAATTTATAATTTTAATGAGTTTTTGGCTTTCCCAGAATTCATTTAGTGTGCCCACTAAAGCCCCTTGCCACCTCTTAAATTCGGAGCAACTACTGCTGTGTTCATAAAAGCGGTGTTAGTATATAATAAAAGCAGTCATGTGCTACTGAATAAAGGTAGTTTGAGATAGGAAAAAAAGGATCTACAATGTTGTAGTACATTATCAATTTAGTACAAAAAAGGCACTTTGTAAACATTAATATGGCGAATAAGACAGTTAAAGCATACATTTTAGAAAGAAAAAACATTTTATTATAACATACCTTTGTTTGAAATGCTCGAACTTTTCATCATCATCATCTGTTGGAATGCCTATTTAGATCTTTGTTTGAATCTCATTTTGCATGTGTTGAAGTTTAGAGTGTATCATTTTATCACAAGCATCTGTAATGTGCCTTTCATGGTCCTGCTATGTTTGGGGGAGAGGTTGGATATACCTGCTGTTTCAGGTATCTCCACAGGAAAAACCCACTCTGCATTGAGCACTGCTCATTATCTCTTTCCAGTAAAATCTATTGAGGTATTGATCATTGAGGCATTAGGTTGAGTACCTAATTCGCTTAGGATTTTCCAAACTTGACTTTTAGAGAGGCCACAGTGTTGGCTGATGTCTCTTTTGCTGTATTTCAAATTTGCAAAGTTCTATGCTAATACTTCATCTGGTTGAAATTGTTATCCTACCTTAACTGTTCCACCAAATCAAGTTCGACCAATCAGACAGCCTGTCACCCTTAAGCACTTTACAACAGTTAGAGTTATTTTGTGAGAAGGATGTTGGTCTACAAGAAAATGTTGATGGTACAATCTTGCTGTTGATCATGCATTTATATTCTCATTCATCATCCAGTAAAATTATATCACAATACTCATTGGAAAATGGTTCCCTGACAATGAGCATCAACATACTACAACCTAACAAATTGTTGATGGTCATTGTCATGGAACCATTTTATAGCTGCCTCAAGTGAACAGGGGTGACACTCCTTACACATTTGCATACTATAAGAATTTTGAGCAACAAATGCGAATTGAATTGAGTTGATATGATAGATTTGTACACTATTTATATATTATTTATTCTATTTATAAAAACAATCAGTGCAAGTATGCAACTTTGGAGGTTTGAACTGCAAACTTATTTATTAATTATCCCAAACGATACTGCTGTGCTACATTGGGGTTTGTTTTTTGTCCGAAAGATAATAATTTTGCCTTCCATTCAATTTTTTTGGCATAATAGTGTAGGAAATTGCCAAAAAACAAATGTCTGTTTTATCAATCTATTCTCACATTAATATCTATACTCTTCTCTTTTTATCTTTTCAGTTCTATTAATCAATATAAAGATTTGCAAAGCGTCTTTTCATATTAAATGTATGATGTTCTTCAACTTTGTAAATAACTTTTTTTCATATTTTATTTCATTTTTGAGATAGGAATGTTAACTTTAAAGTTTTCCCTTAGAAGGCATTCTGGATGGTTTTTTTAGTCAAACATAACTACTTTACTAGACTCTTATGAATACAGCAGTAACTGTTCTGAAGTTAAGAGGCTGGCAAGGGATTTTAATGGCATACTAAACAAACACACACACATGCACCCAACCAATATATATATATATATATATATATATATATATATATATATGATCATACATTTTTATATTTTCTGGGCTTTTTCTTTAAGCAATGTAATAATTTATGGATGGAATATCCATTCCTACATGTGTGTATGTAGCATATATTAGTGAATGCTAAACAATTATAAAACTTATTTTGTTATTCATTTAAAAAGTATTTTTCAGATTATCATGTGATATTTTTACTACTAAATTTTTATGCATTGAAATTTGAAAAATTTTCTATTTATTATTCTTTTAGCATAGGGGATCTGAATGAAAGATATTCAATGGAAGTTCAAATAATGGAGTTTGGCCAAATTCCTAAACAATTATTCACAAAACCTCATCCTCAGAGAAGAATACCATCGCCTATGGACAACAATTTATGTGACTCTCTTGAAAGTTTAATCTCGTCTTCCAAAGATAGAAGTAAATTGATTATATTCTACTTATAAGTTTAAATGCATCATATTTTGATTGACATTTGTTAATTATGTATTGAATTGCCAAATAAGAATGTTTTTTATACTTATTTATTTTTATGTTAAAGAAATTTAAAAATGAATAAATATAAAAAACATTTTACACCTAAAATACATATAAAATTATCGCATCATAAAATTATCAAAACGATGTAATATATTGCAATGACTTAAAAGTAATAAAATATGAGTTATTTTATTGCAAAATGGTATGAATTATTATAAGATTAAATTAAAATATATAATGTTATAAGATTTCTGTATAATTTTTTTAATTCTGAAATTTTTCATATAAGTTGTATTGATTGTAAAATTCTACCCCTTTTGTTACACTCAAATTTAGAACAGAGGTGTTAAAATAATTATGAAGAAAACAACCATTACATTTTTATATTAAAACCGTTATTTTTTTTAATAAAAAATCATTTTTTAGATTTAAGAAATTATAAACAACAAGAATATATTTATAAATTTAAGAAACTTTCAGAACCTGTTCCTTTTTCATATTCTTTGAAAGAACAGGCTCAAAAGATTTTGAAATACATATTTTTTAAAAACATTTGATTTTAATTGTTTTATTAAAGATTTCTTAAAATTAATTTGTTTAATCTTTTTCCTTTTTGTTTCATATATATGTTTTATGCATGATATTGTTTAATTGTTTCCATATTATAAGAAAGTAGTCTTAGATTTATTGACTTTAATTTTTATGCTATGAACTTTCGTAATTAAACTTAATGTTGAAGATTTCAATGCTGTATTATTGATGGTTATTTATTATTTTTAATTAATTCTGTGAAACAAAATATTTTAGGTGCCTCAAATACAAGTTCAAGATCTGAACACTTCTCTATTAGATGGAACAAAAATATTTCAAAACTTTCTATGTGCTTAGAATGTAAATTTCACAAAGAGTAAGTTAAAATTGACAGTCAAGTTATTTTTTGGAGATTTTTTCTTAGCCTAATCAGTGGTTTTTATTGTTGTCTAATAAAAATAATTGATTTCACTTTAAATAATTTCCAATTTAAAATTAAATTTAAAACATTCATAATAAATAAAAATTCAGTGTTTATGGCTCAACAGTCATCCTTCTGACTTTATTCAATTCAGATACTCCAAATTTGTCTGGAAAGTATTATTGAAATGGCGAAGAATTAATTTTAACTTGCTTTTATCGATAAAATCCCATTGTCCAGAAACAAAAGCATAAACTTCGTTTTTATAATAGCTTATAATTCTTAAATTTTATCTTTTATAACAGAAAGAATTAAGTGATAAATATATTACAGGATTTTTGCTTGCATTTCTTCAGTTACTTTTTATTTGGTTCTCAAAAGGTTTGGTTTCCTGAAATTTTTAGAACAAATAATAATAATTTTTTTTTCTGGAAATTTTTTATAATGAAAATATTTTGCTTCATTTATTTAAATGTTATCAGTTACAAAACAAATAAAATGTTAATTAATGTAAATAGAGATTTAAAATTAAGAAGTTTTATGTTTATTTAATTTATTTAAATAAATTAGAAAATGAATGAAATAAATGTAAATTTTAAATATTTAAAGATTTTTTTTAACATATTTCTATAAAATTTGTGACCTTATAAAATTTCTAATATTCTTGTTCTATGCTAATAATAAAATAGTTCTTAATTTTATTATTGTTATTTATTTTGTTTTTAGGACTATTACAGGTATATGCATAACTAAAGATAAGAAGTATATATTTTCTGTTTCAAAAGGTAATATTTGCTGTCTAATATTAAAAAAGTTACTTATATTGGTTCATTTTAAATTCTATACATTCTGAGAAATATTAAATTTCTCATACATATTTGTTATTTTTGATACTATGCTGTTCACTGCTGTCACTCTTTTACAAATTTATCAAATTTCTTAAGATAATTTTACATTTACTAAAATAGTGCCTTTTGCTTCAAAAATTTCCATTTGTTAGAATTTTTTCTCTTTGACTCTTACTATTGAAGAATCAATGAAGTGAATTGTTGAAATTTTAGTTGTTTTTTGTCACTTATTTTGAGGAAATTAATGCTAAGAGATAAATGCATGTAAAGTTTCAAATTCTTTTTCTATTTGTATATTACTTCATATTTAACTTAGCAGATTTCTATATCAATTTTAAAAATAATATTTTTTAATAATGATTCACAAAAGTCACACTTATGTTTTTGTTTACATTTTTGGAATGTAATTCAGATGTCAGTATAAAATTCAACATAATAAAAACGCTTTTTGTTACTATTTTTTTTCTAAAGAGAATATGATAATAAATATGGTATCTGTGCATAGTTTTTTTTTTAGATTTTGAGTATAGCATATATCATTTATGTTATAATACATTGTGTTTATACCTTAAGTTTGAAAATTTTATATTTTTATTTTAATTATAAATGCTTTTATTAATAGACAAATAATGGGGGTTTTGTGTTAGGCTAACCACTTAACCAGGACATGTTTTTTACCTCAGAACCCTCCGTCAAGAAATATGTTATGGGTACTGTAAACCTTTGCCCTCTATGGGCTGTCGTTAGATGGAGTTGTGGAAAAAGTTTAGTTTCGTTTAATAGACAAATAAATGGTATTATATCTGAAACTCAATTTTTTATAAATAGAAAGAAAAATGTTTCATAATAATCCATTTTATTTTTTTTATATCCTTTTTGTAAAGTCTTTTTTAATATCATTTCTATATCATAAAAATTCTCTTTATATAAGAGAATTTTTACACTTCTGTCTATTGAGCATGCAGTTAAGAATAGAATATTTAATCTTCTGATATTTTATTGCATTTATGGTAAAAATATTTATGGTTATTATTTAGTAACTATTACATATTAGTTTTTTTTTTTTTTTTAATTTCACACACAAAATCAGTTCATATATCAAAATTATAAATATTTACCTTTATGTAAAAATTTACCTATATACATACTTGTTTCATATTTTAAGGTATATTAGTATATTGTGTTGTTAAACATATTTAGTTACATATTCTTTTTAAAATATTCATCAAATGTGCTATGAACTTTTGTTTCAATTGTAAGTATCCATAAGTGAATAAATTTTAAAAAATGTGAAATAAATTTATGTTTGCTAAAGTTGATCTGACTACTGTCTAATTTTTTTACCTAAAAAGTGAAATACAGCATTCATTTAAATATATAGTGTTTTTTCTGTTTTAACTTTGTAACAGATGGTCTGTTGAAAATGTATTCATTAGAGGAAAAAAAGCAATTACGAAGCATTAATGTTTACAATATGGTAAGTTTATTATTGTTATTTAAGCTAATTAAAATATATGAGTATAGTTGATAGTTTCAAGTTTATTCTGAGCGAGCAATGATTTTCTTAAATGTCTTAAATATTAAAACTCTGTAATAATTTTGTTTGTACACATTTAAACTTTATTTCTCTGATAATTTGGACACATTCTTACATGTTCAATATCAAATTAATATAAATAATTAGTAATCAAACAAGTTAAATTCCTAAGAGCTGAGATGATATGAAAATTGTACCTTCTATAAGCTATCTTGGGAAAAAGAAAAACTTTTGCAAAGAAATTGCGATAGAGCCTTGAAAACTTTGCACTTGATAAACCGGCAATTCAGATAAGTCTACTACACTTTGCGAAATCAAAAAAGCTGCTCAAACAAACCTGGTTAAGGTCTCTCATTCTATTCAGTTTATTTATAGTCTTAGTATTGTTTCTTAATTGTGTTGCATAACTCTATGTGACTTCTAGTATGTACTACATTGTTTAAAAGTTTGTGAGTGATAGATAAATACATTGATGGGATCTTTCATAAAAGGAAAGCAATTGAAATTTTCAATGGCGTAAAAGTTATGGGCATTAAAAAGACTGGGTATTTGTTATTATAAAAAATTGTTATGCGAAAAAATTATCTGAATTTTTTTTTCTTGTAACTAAGATTCTAACAAACATTTTGCTCTGTTAATAAAATCTAGGAGATTTAGTAATAATTCTTCTGGATTCATTCGGGATTCAACTAGGTGTATGAAATATTTTGAACTATGTTGATCCGTGACTGCTGTTTCATAACTAATTAATTTTTTGCATTTGTATCCTGTGTAGCAATATTTGATAAAATGTTGTTACTAAAGTATAGGTACATATTTTTGAATTGTCATCAATGTTTTTTGAATATTTTTTTTCTCAGGCTTTGTCTTCATGTTCTTTGATGGAAGATGATAGAACAGTTATTGTTGGTTCATGGGATAATTATGTGTAAATATTTTTTTAATTATATCTTTAGTTATAATTTCAGTATAAAATTTTAATGTATGTATGAACATTGAAATTTTTTTTTAACATTTTTATGTAATTAATTTGGTCTGTTATTTTCAAAGAAAAATTAAAGCACTATTTTTTACATAGAAATTTAAATGTAAAATAAAATCTAGTATTTTGAGGGAAAAAGGTGAGATTTATTAACAAATAGACTGTCAAGCTAAATTTTTATGATTTATATCAATTACATATTGACAATACTTTTTTCCCTTAGTATTCTAAATTTCATACAGCATGCCATAAAAGTATCTTATGGCATGTTGTAGAAAAAACATAACAGGTAAGAAAACCTTAATTTAAGTTGTTACTGGATTTTGAAATAATGTATCAAAAACAAATGAATAAAAACATTGAGAATGACTTAATTTTTTCCATCACCGAATTCATTATATGAAAAAGCAAAATTGTTTATTTATAAATTAAAAAAAAAAATTAGACATTTTTTAAAACTGATATATTTATAAAATTATATGTTATATAATTTAGATTATATATAATAATCATAAAATTAAATTGTTATGCAATTAAATAATCTTATGATAATTACCTATTATCAAGAAATTATATTTTTGTAAAATAAGTAACACCAAGTTTAGAATTTTCGGAATCTTTTATTCGCAATACAATCATGCAATTTATTTAATTCACATTAAAATATTTTGTTTTTGCTATTTGTTTTGTCTGATTTCACACAATTAAAATTAGTTAAAATTGAATCTGATTTTAATGGAATAAAATATTTTTCTACACAATATTTCATCTTTTTCAATTTTAACATTTAATGAAGTTGCTGTTTTATTTTACAACTTGGAATAAATTTCTTAAATATACCTATTTACAATATTTGTAATTGACCAAACAATATTTTTAAATGCAAGCCATTTCTTATATTATGATTAAATTACATAGACTAAACCTTGTTTTAAATTTTAAAAAAATGCAAGAGTTTGTTTCATCATTTCCAAAAGCAAAATAATTATATAAGGCAAATTGTGAGAAATTTCTTTTAAATATTTGCATTTCTATTACTTGTTAGGTATTTATATAATGTGGAATATGGAAAACTATTAGCAACTACTATGGCTCATGATGATTCTGGTAGGTACGTTAAATTTATTAAATAAATAAAAATCAATTAAATTTTTGAAATTTAAAACATATTATGAGATGTTTCAGTAGTTCTTACTATCTAATGTTATAATTTTCTGAACTTTTTTGATTATCAAGAATATTATTGTAATAATTTTTTTTTCTCCTATTAAAAAACTATATGGATTTTTTCTTTTGAATTTAAATGTGAAATTTAGCTGCTTTCAAATGAAATATTTATTTGATACAATTTTAAAAAATGTGTACTTCTTTCAGTCACTGATCTCTGTTTTATGAATGGAGTCCTTGTCACTGCATCATTAGATTCTACAGCTAAAGTAAACAGATAATTCTCTCATTCAAAATGTATCATAAAATTTTGCAAATAATAATTATTTCACTACTATTAATGACACAGTTAAAGTTTTCATATTTTGAATGAATTATTATTAAATACTAAATAAAAAAGTATAGTAATCCAAGTATTTTTGATGAATGTTTATTAATATTAAGATATTGAATACCAGTAACTTAAGTATTTAATATATCTAATTATTATACACAATAAATTAATATCACATTTAATAATGGCATTTTTAGAATTACTCATTCATTTGTTTGTTATGTTATTTTGGTTATTAATTGATAAAATAAAGATTTCTATAGTAGCTTATTGCTTTTCTAATTAAAAAAATTAAAAAATTCTTTAAATTGATTGTTCATAAAATAAAAAAACTCTTTTAATTTATAATTAATTTATGTAATAATGTAAAATATATTGTCAGAATAGTTACATATCTGTTATAGACACGTACATATATTATGAGGCAACTGAATATACAAAAACAGGAAAGACAAGAATATCAAAAATTATGTTTTTAACATTAATTATGTTATTAATATAAATGTTGTGTAACAATGGTTATTGAATTGGACATGCAATAATTGCAAAAGATTATGCTTTAGTTTTTCTAAAACAATATTTCAAATGCAGTTTATTAATGTCACTGCAATTGTTCCTCATTTACTATTATAGTGAGATAGCAATCATTTGCATATTTTATCTCAGAATATGCATTTTATTGGCTATATAGTTTGATTTATTTATTTTAAAATTTAATTTTTGATATATCGATTGATGATAAATTGTTTTAAAACTAAAAAATTTTTGCAAAATACTTCTATTATATGTAATGTTGCATTATTTATTGGAAATCTAAATTTTATGATTTAGAATACACGATCATTGAATTTAACTGTAATTACCTAAATTTTTTCAGTTGTTACTTTTTATTTGATTTATTTTATGTTTTCATAATTTCATTTCAGATTTACAATGAATTTTTTTCAGGTTTGGTTTTATGAATCTGCTGAAGGAATGAGACCAACATTTGCCCTAAGTGTGAGTTTTGTTTAAAGTTTTCAATAATGAATCATTATTTATTACATTGTAAGTAAAATGTTTTATTATAATCATTCAGTTAAAAACATCTTATTTAAAATAATGAGATTTAAAAATGCATAAATCTATTATAGACCCCACTGATAAAAATCATTTCATGATACTATAAAATATTTTCATATCAGATAAACTATTTAATTTGAGCTACTTAAAATGACTAGATACATTAATATGTGAAATATTATAGAATTCCATTAAATATATGAATTGAAATCTATTAAATATGTTGTAATTTTATATTTAAATTCAAAATTTTACTTATTGATAGTTAGCTTACCTATGGTTATTACATGATAGTTAATAGGTTGTAATTGTCCCATGTCTTTCAATGTGGAAGTGGCTAATATATTTACTCATGTGTATTTTAAGTTGTATAAGTTTAGATTATGGTGAAAAATGGATAATAAATTTGCTCAAATAAAGATTTTTGGTAGAAAGTTGCTGTAAAGTCCAAAATTTTAAACTATCAAAAAACTGAAAAAATGAGAATTTTTATTATTACTTAACTACACAAAGTATATTTATAGTAATAGTCGGATTTTCTTTTTATTTCAATAAATTAGTACAAAATAGACAAAATGATTTTTTGCTTGTATTTTGTTTTATATTAATACCAATTTGATAAATTTTTTTATTGTCCTGCCATTTCATTCTAATGTAGCAATTCAAAGTTTTAATGTCTCTTAAGTTTTCCTGCCAAATCCTTATGTATGTGCATTATTAGAAATATGATTGTGTTTTAAATTCTGAAATTTATTTGCTTTTGGTTTATTGAGAAATCTGTTTTAGGCTGAACTTGATCATGAAGCTAGTGTTTGTTGTCTTAGTTGGAATGAGAAAAGCCAGCTACTTGTTACTGGTACAGATTCAGGAGAAATATACATCTGGGATATGAAGACATACACATTACTTGGTCGTCATTTATGTAAGTCATTCTAATTTTTACTGTAACATTTATTTATGTATGTATTGACAGATTAATTCATGAATTCCTAAAAACTTCTGGAAATTGATTATTTTTCTCCAGGACTATTGAATTTTGAGTTATCTCCCAAAAATAATGAACAACTCCTGGAAAATTTTAAGTTATTTTTGAAATTTTCAATGTAATAAATAAAAAATAATTAAAGTTTCTTCTTGAGATACAAGTTATAATATAATAATATAATGTAAATAAGATTTTGTTTTACTGACAGAAAATGCTTAGTTGTCAATGCTTTAGTCATATAATGTATAATTTTCTTTGAAATAAAAAGTCTTATAGCTTTGAGATAAAATTGCTGATTTACAGCATTGCTAATTACTCCAAAAATAACTTCCTTTCCAGCTTTATGAATGTAATTGAGTGACGGATACATTCTACCTGTATATAAATAGTTTTAGTAAAATAATGCTATTTATATTGTCTGTTTAAAAATCCCTTTCATCATTTTAATGCAAATAGAGCTGATTTTTTTGAGCTTATAATACATTTCCACCCACTTTTAATTTGTTTCAGTGTATGGTGTCTGTTAATGAATATTAATGAAGAATTATTTAACATAAATAAATATTTTTAAAAATGTTCAAAGGGCCATGAAAGATAAAAATACAATTCGTTCACATTGTTGGCATTTCAATTCTGGAAGGTTTTGTAGGAAATATTTTCATACAAATTGGTAAATAAAAATTAGGCTTTAAATACAAATTAGATATTCATAAAAAAGAATTAGAACTGTTGTAAGATTACAGTTTGGGAATTATATTTGAAAGCAAAATTTGCACTGTGTAATAATGGAAAATCCATGATATCACAAGAATGTTATCTATTTTAAGAAAGAAAAGTACAATTAGGCAAACTTTTGTAAAACTGTAATCTCTTACAGATATTAATTATCGAAAAAAGTTGATACTTTTTCAACAAATTATATTTTACTGAAGCAATTGAGTTTTAATTTGAGAATTAGCATCAAAATAATTTGAATATTTAATAGTAATTAATTATAAAATTCAATATGTACTTGTATTTGATAAAATTTATCCCAAAATTTATTAACTCTATGTAATGCAATTTTTGAAAATATTTTAACTAAAAGTGTGCATTGCAAAAGGATGTAGTTATGAATTATAATTCATTAAGAAATAAGTTTTATCCCTATTAATTTAATCAACCACTCATAATCATTCACAAAATTTGATTAAGAAAAGTATTTTTTCATATACCTAAATAAAATATTTGCTTTAATAGGTAAAAGTGTGCTTTGGGTTGAATAAACTGAAAATATATTTTTGTTTACTTTGTTTCCCTTAAATATATTTTTATTAGTTTACAATTAAGATTATGTGTTGATTTTTCTTATTTCTGTTTATTTTTCTTTTGTTTTATGCATTAATTATAAGCTGAAATAATTATTTATGTTGTTTTTTATCTGACAAGAAAATGTTAAGCTTTTTGTTTTGCGTTTATTTTACCTCATATTTATTTGTAACATTATTAACATTATCAATAGTATGGTTTATTGAAAATTTAGGAAAATAGTAAAATTTTAAAGTATTAAATGCTGGTTGTTGTAAAGACAATATTTAAATTGTTAATCGATTTTAATATCAATTAGAAAAGAAATAGAGAAGTGTTTAGTCCAGTATTTTCCATGACTTGAAGCATTACATATTCAGGTCCTTTCTTGAACTGTGATAAAAGAAATAAATGAATTTGAGTAAAATGCAAAAACTTCTTTTGCTACTGCTTAACGCATATAAAATGAATACATCAGATAACTTTGTTCTAAAAAATTTCTTTAGCTTCATGGGAAAATTTAACTATTAGAACTGTTTATATTGTTTCTAAATTGCAGTGCAAACTATTTAAAATATTTTAAAAATTAATTTTTTTCTTTTTATTTTAAATTACTACTAAACAAAATTGTTACTTATGGAAACAAGTTCTTTCTTTCTTTTTTTTTGTTACTATCTCATGATGCATAATATTGTCTTAAATGGGAAATATAATTCTGTGAACGATTTAATCCTAAAGAATTTAAAATTAAGCACAACTAAAGGCCTGTTTGCATGCTCCGAGTTTCTCATCCGAGTTAGCAATATGACGTCATCAAGGCCGAGATTTCTGTTTTTCAATATGAATGATGAAATAAAAATTATATAGATATGGCCTCAATATGTGTTCTTCAATTAAAATTTCGATGTTTTCTTTACTCCAATTCATTTTGATAACTGATAGATTGCAAGAAAAATTTGATTTTCGTGTCTTCCGATGACGTCACTCTAACATAAATCTGATTGGCTCTGGACAAAATCTCGAATATAAAAGTAGCACGTGTTTTACTTCGTTCTGAGATTGGATCGCTATCTCCGAGAATGTGTTTACACACTCCGATTTCATGATGGCAACGAGATCTGAGCAAGTTCGGACAAGAAACTCGGAGCGTGTAAACATGCCTTAAGTGTGTCATTTAAGACATATCAAAAGTAAAACACACAGCAGTAAAATAATTTGCAAAGACGTACTTAATTTTGCTGGTGGTCTCGGGCAAATATATATTGACTATTTTGTATGACTCAAAACAGAATAAGACTTAACATAAGAAAATCTAAAAGCTATGTTCAGTAAAGTTGATGAATTTGAAGTCAAATAAATGTTTGAAAGAATATATAAGTGAATTTGGACAATATACGATAGATTTATATTTGAGAAATTGAAAGATGGTACAAATTAATAAAGTAGACACTTGTTTTATGAACCTCTTAATTTACGAACACTTATGATTTTAGAAACTAAGTGGCCTATCCCTAACATGGTCCAATAGATATAATGATAATTTTTATTCCTGTTTGGGAAAGTCTGTTTTGAAAACTTATTTTTGTACAACATTAACAGTGTTTATTTTTTATAATCTGATTTTTTAATTTTATTTATTTTTTGGTTGATAGACTTTGATTAATGTTTTCATTCAGTTATCGTAAGTCCTTCAAATTGTGCATAATTAAATGCACTGCAAATGTTGATATCCCGAGTTTTTTTGGCAATCCATCTCTTATTTAAAGTTATTCCTGCCTTATTCCCCTGCATCAGAGTATAATCAATAATTTTATGTACAATATAATAAGGTGCTCTTACAAGGAATAATCATGGTTTGGAATTATCTAATAAAATTGATATTCTAAACAAAATGTATTTATCAATTTGTTAGGTATTGCTACTTGGGTGATGTTACAGAAAAAATTATATGTAATTTATTTTGACCTGTAAGTTTTATTAGATAAGCAACCATAACTGAACAAGCAAAGAACATTTACCTGATGATTTGAATGGAGATCAATTTATCTTTTAATCTAGGAGCTTCCTTGAAGAAACACATTGCCATTAGTAACTTAATTTCAAGACTTTTTTTTAATGTGAGTTCAGATTTTATTTGTTCATAAAAAGTATCTTGTGATTAAATGATTGAGAACATAATGAATGAGAAGGAAAAATATTTTGAAAAAATCAAATAAGAAGGAAATGACATAGGGCTACAGCTGACTATGAAACAAGAGGATGACTAACAAGATTCAGGTATTTGAGAAAAACAACTAAAATATTTTACATAAAGAAAGGAAAAATCCCTTTTTAAAAATGTAATTTAAAAACAAAAATGAGGTTATTTTGCTTGTTTTTTTATTATAGAAATGAAAGTAAAAATTCTTTTTAAGTATGAATTTCATTTTACATGTATTTCTTGTCTAGTGCATTCTAAATTTTTTTTAATAGTACTTTATTTATAAAGAGAGAACAATTCGGAAAAATAAGATTTAACACTTATTTTTTTTATTTTATGAACTTCTGATTTTAAGAATTATTTTAACGGTCTCCACAAGTTCATGAAAATGAGCGTCTATTGTATTGATTAGAAAATTAAGGACATGACAGTGTGTAATTTCAGGGATTAGTTTTAGAGTTGATGTATTTAAAATATAACAGTTTATTAAATAGTTAAATAAACCTGGATTAATTATTAATAATGTTTGAATAGCTTAAAGATATTCCAAAAGTAAATAGTAGAAAGACTTATCTAATCTAGAAAAAGAATAATTTAAAAAATCTAGAAAAAGAATAATTTAAATTGAAACTTAATATAAGAAATAATTATATTTGTTTAGTTTCCATATTTATCATCTCAGTTTTGTTTTGAGTATTCTGAATTTAACAAAAATATTTTTTAAATCATTTATGTTTATAGTAACTTAGTTGAAAAGAGAATGTAAACAAATTATAAATCTGTAACAAATATCTACCATTATATGCTATCTTTAAGAAATCAATGAAAGCAGCTTTGGATAATTGAATGAATTCATTTGTGTCATAGATAAGTTTAATGCTTTTGAAATAATCAATAATTTTAAATCTAATTATTATCAAAACTATTCCCATTAATTTTTTCAATATATATAACTATACAGTTATAAAAACTGATTTGAACATTTTTGACTCAATTGTGTTGGAAAATGTAGTTGAGATACATTATTGGTGGTTATTATTACGATTGATGTTTATTATTAGATACATATTTAGATGGTTACATTTATATTTGTTCAAAAAACAATAGATAGTTTAATATGTATATATCTATGTTAATGTGTGTCAGTTCCTACTTGAAAAATACAATAACTTTTAGAATTTGTTTCTTGAGGATCTGGATGAATTGTGTGCCAAATTTTTTAATTTTATAATATGGCTTTTTAGCTGTATCATATATATTTAATTTAATTTAATTTTAATGGTTATTAATTCATCAATTTTTTTTATTCAATTTGCAATTTTTTTTTTTAAACATTCTGTTATAAAAATTATTTGTACTAATAATTTCATTAAAACTAAAAATTTCCTGCATTTTTATTTGGAACTGCATTTAATTAAACTAACCGCAGATAAATTTTATTAAACCAATTAAATAAATTCATACTAATGTATATGTACTTTTTATTTTTGTAGTTCATAAAGATGTAATTTATGCTGTTCCTTTCAGTCCAGGTAAGCATAAATAACTTACTAATTAAATTAATAAAAATTTGAATATTTGAAGTTATATTTTATTGATTATTAAATTCTCAGGTTAAGTCCAATATTGTTTGCTTATTTTCATTTTGTTTAATTTAATGTATAAAAAGATTTGTCAGATAGCTGTTTCATGTTATGTGTTAATTTAAAATTGTTGCTTAATTCTATTTTGATTAAAATTGTAGCTTAATTTCATATTTTAGATGGGCAGAAAATAGCAACCTGTGGCAGTGATGGATTATTAAATGTTATTGATATTGATACTGCTACATTACTTTTCAGTACAGAATTTAAACAAGGAATAAGGTATGTAAATTTTTAAATATTTTTTTTCTGTGTAACTTTCTTTATATTATTGTAAGATTTTAATGGTGTAAAATAATAAATGCAAACTTTAAATGAACAATAAATTTTATATTCATAGATAAAATTTGTTTTGTTTAGATATTATTAATAAATATTATGCGCATCCAAATTTTTCTGCTGATTTGATTTTTCTTTTTCCATTTTTGATAATTCAGTACCTCTTAATTTTTTTTTATATAATTTAATCAATTTTATTTTTTTATAAAAACAGAATTTATTTGAAATTTTTTTTTATATATTTGAATACATTAACTATAAAAGTCCTTAGTTTCTATATTTTTTAAATACATTAGAATGTTTTGTACAGCATTATGTTTTATTAATTAACTATATTTTTCATTATCAAATGATTATATTTGAGAATATCAAAACTAGCAGAACTTGTTCATTTTTTATGATTAATTTAAATAAATTTTTAAAAATGTATTTGAGAGTAAATATTTAAATTGTTAAAATTACTGTTATGAATCTATTCATATGCATGTATTCCTTCATTAATTACGAGAATCTGTTTATTATAAGCAAATTAAAAATTTAATTTGGTCAAAATTAATGATTTGATTGAATTTTATTCAAAGTTATGAATTTGTTTTTCACTTGCACATTTTGAATTTATTTTGATAGAGTATCAATGATTTTATTATCATCAAAATTATGTAAATGTTTATATTCATTATCAGCTCAGTTTCTTTAAATTTAATTACTTGTTCAACAGTGAAATTTCAAGAATTTTTATAATAAATTTATAACCTAAGTAAGAAGTTATTCCTGTTTATATTGATTATCAAAACAATAATTAACAATTTACAAACTTCAAGACTTTTTAATCAATAAATTAGATTATTAATAGCTATATTTTCTTATGATAAAATAAATGTCAAATTGCTATTGTTAGTAAAGTTGTATCATTGATATTACAACCAATTAAAAATTTTGAGAGAATCTTAATCTTCAAAAATGTAAGTATATGTACTTTCATATTTTGTGTAACTTAGCTCCAATAAATTCAAGTTTATGATTGAATTATATTCAAAATCACAAAAGACGGTTCTAAGTGAATTAAATGGTAAAAATTATTTATAAAAGCAAATGTAATGTAATTTTTATCAGCTAAAACAAATTAATTCCACCTGAGTGTAATAAAATGTAAGTGACTGGTTTGAGGAACATTCATGTGAATGATCTGATTACCTGGTATCCTGTTGTTCAATGTGATTTCATTGAATATTTATTGGCCAATAAATCAAGAGGTCAGTTCATGTACAAAATCTAGCACTTTTATGATTATACAGAAGTAGTATGCTATATCTGTGAGAGACTGCCAAAAATTTGTAGAGTTCATGCCTTGTTAATTTGCAATGCTTTGTAAGGCAAGATGAAACTTGTAAACTTCTTGTAAACTTTTATGATGGAGAATGTTTTTTATCAGATTATCCACATCTGCATATAATGCATACAACAAAATTCAAAACTGTTTTAACACATGATACCCTGATTATATACAGGAAAACACAGTCAAGGATTTTAGTGCAGGGCATAAAGTATATTTTATGCTTGATAATCTGTATAAAATGTAATAGTAAAAATACGAACAATTTTCTTTTGTGAAATACATGCTTGTAATATTATTTAAACAAAACAGTTAAAAGAAAACTTTTTAATTTTCAGATGTTTATCTTGGGATGGACGAATAGCTTTTGCTGGAACAATGTCAGGAAACATTCTTTTATGGGATCTTATGAATCCAGAATTACTCGAGACATTCAAAGGCCATGCTGGTAATAAGCATAGTATATTTATGTCATTGTAACTTGTACTACATTCCAAATTTTTTTTAAAATTGCTATTTGTAACTTATTGTTTAGAACCTACCTAAAGTTAAAAAATTTCTATGCAAATATTATAGAGTTCTAATAAAAATAGCAAAAATTTTAATTTAATGTGTAAATAACAAACTAAGGTATTAATGGTTCATATATAATTTCTATACCTTTCTCTTTAAGTGAGCTAAAACTTTCATTAATAATTACGGCTTTTGAATTAAACTATTAGATAGTATTTTGCATTCTGTTACATACTAATATTTCTGTATTTTTAGAAAATATAAGTATGTATTATTAATGGATTATTAAAAGCTACTAGAATAATAAATATGAGATAAAATAACGATTTCATTTTAAAGTCAGTGTAATTGAACTTGTAAAACAAAAGGGACTTACGTAACTTATGAAAATTAAGAATGTAATTTGGAATCGTGATAAGAAAATTTATACTTTTATTTACTATAATCTATTCACCAAATGAGAACTGGCAAAGTTTGCAGCCAAATAATTAGTGTTCTAATCTATTCAATAGTTTGTAAGTTTGATTCCCACTACTGGGGTTGATGTTTGTAGCACTAAGGAATCCTCTTTGAATTTTTGGGACTAATTTGGTCTAATTAACCTTGTGCTAAAGAATGACCATTGAATGATAAATCAAAGCAAAGCAGAAATTGGATATTGTATATCATAATGGAAGTATTTAAATAAAATTGCTCCTATGGAATTGAAAAATAAATTGGAATCAAACTCTTATTTATAGATATTTATTTAAGCAAGATTTTAATTCTTGTTTACTGAAATAAATAAGAATCTTTACTTTTACAATTTACAATTATTTGTTCTCTATTTCATTTAGAACTTATTATTTTTTTATCACTTTTTATGAACGATTTTATTTTGTATATAATTTTTCACTTTTTATTTCAAAGATTGCTCCAAATTTTTTTGCCATAAATTGATTTTAAAGGAATTGTTTGTGAAAATTTTGACATAACAATATTTTTTTTGTTAATGTGTATGATTCAATTTCACAGGAGCGGTGACATGTGCTACAACATCAGCAGATGGTACAATATTAGTAACTGGAGGTGATGATTTAAGAATATTTGCATGGCGAATTGAAGATGGTTAAAATATTTTTATTGGTATACACAAATTAAAAATGGTTTTAATAAATTGTACAGAAATAAATTTATTATAAATTATCTGTTGCATATGAATATTATAAAACTAAACAAAAGTAAATCCCATATAATAGAAACAAATAAAATCACAAAAAGTGAACTTGTGTGTACTAAGAGTAAAACAAAATCCTCTGAGAAAAAAACTGGTAAAAAAATAACTTTTCTCTGAAACAGGTTGTAATTTGTAACTATAAATATAATAAATTTCTAAGCTTATTTTAAGTGATAAATAAGTTTATTCTTATGAAACTTTATTTTTTGCTTAAATTGTACATCTAGTTTGGATATGCTCTGTATGTTTTACCATATAGCATGATATGCAATTCTTATTTGTGAAAGCTATTATTCAATTCATAATTAATGCTAACACGATTTAGATGTGAGTACATAGTTGTTGCACCAGTTTACATCCCTGCACCTAGCTTAGAACTGGGTACATTGTGTAATATAATTACAATTTTGACTTCAATATTACCTTCACATGATGCAAGTTTTTTTTACATTCATTATAAAATAAGTAATAAAAGGCTTATTTTTATCACTGGCATTACATATTGAAAGCGATATATAAAAAAAGATGAAATTTTAAATTGATTCTTTTTGTTTGTACATTTAAAATCAAATCTCCAATTAATATATAATTTTTTGAATTATGCTTTCTAAATTTTGCATTCATCAATTAAATCACTTGAAAGACGTATTTTATTTTTATATAGATTTGAGTTTTTTGATACATGTTATTTTTTAAAATTTGGTTTTAGAAATGAGTAACTGAATTTCACAAAAATACCCTAAATGAATAAGTTTTAGTTAAACAAAAGATTATCCTAGAAGTTGTTTTATGGTAATCATTGGAATAAAAAAATATGTAGCTGATATTTTTGGAAAAACATTAAGATTTAACTACAGAAAAAAGGATGGGTGTACTATAAACATCAAGATTTTATTCAGATCAAAACTTTTAAATAATGTTATTGACTCATGATTTTCCATTGATAATTAATTTTTTCTATGATAATTTACTCTAAATATAATTTTAGGAGACTGTAAGATAAAATTATTTGCCTTCTGTAATCATTGATCTATTTAAATGTTATACTTTGCTTACTATAAAGTTAAAAAAATCTTTTAACGATTCCTATTAATTTATAAAAAACAATTTTGTTTGATCATGATTTATTTTAGTTACAACAAATCACAATCTCTTTCTATACAATCGCTTAATTCACAGTAAAAATTCATACAAGACTTTAACAATATATTTTCAATCTAAATTGCACTGATTTCTCTTAAGTTCTACAATAATTTTCTTCTAATTTTATACAAAGGATGAGGCTTTCTCAAGAGTTAATTGCTTAGTTCAGTAGTTGCAAACTTTCATAAGTATCATTTAATCATAATCATATCCTAATATACTTTCAAAACTATTAAGTATTTAATTTAATGGGTTACTAAAGCAAGTGTACTTTAGTAATATTACTCGAAAAATTCAGACTTTAGTTATTTAAAAGTTCTCCATGTAAAATGGCACTTTTTTTTTACCACTATGCACTTTTTAATGTAAATAGAAATAAATATTTAAAAAATTGTTATTGTCTTTGATAGAGTATTTTATAAATAGTTAGTCATATTCATTTATAAATCAGAAGAGAAAGATGAAAATTCTGAAGTACCCATCTTAAATATGCATGAAGAAAGCAAAAATATAGCATTCTTTATTATTCAACAGTGATTGGAATTGAATCTGGTTTCATCTGCTATGAAGAGCATAGTTTTATCACTTGGCTTTGATGAACTCACTCTGCAATTATATATGATATAGTGTCCTAATAATTCCAACTGTTATTATCAAAACGATGGAAAGTTTTTGTATGATATTTGAACATACCTTTGCCTTTCAGGAAGTTTAGAATGTTTATTTTCAAGTTCTTTTCCTCAATCGCTACATATTCATATTTGAGATTCGTATATTTATTTAATGATTGACTTTGATTTAATTTTGCAGTTAATTTGGTATATTTTTTTCTGTTTGTCTGATATACCACAGAAATTTTAAACTGCTTTATATCATCGACCCCCTTGTTTTGATTGAAGAAATTAGTACATACTGCTTGTTTTTGTTTATCAGTATACAATTGATACTTTTAATGGCCATTTACAATAAAGCGAAGAAAATTTTTGCTATTTTATTATTCTTGATGTGATATCAGTGACAGCCTTAGCAATGTTTTATATTGCTAAGGCAGTTAGCAATGTTATAAATTATAAAATTGCAGTTTACAAGCAAACCATTTAAAAAATGGTTTTGTAATGTGATAATGTGAAAGAGCAAATTAAATGCTTTAGATAAGATAATATTTTTATCTATACGATAGTATATTAGAATAAAAAGAATCTGTTCTGTTTTCAGGATAAAGTATCTTTTTGTAAAATTTTGAAATCATATACAGGCTTCTAAAGATTTTTAACTCGTATGAAATTAATAAAATACTTAAAGTGCAATATATTGCACTTAAATTCTTTGAATTTATTTAAATTATGCTACTATAACAATCTTCTGATTCTTTATCAGGGTTTTACTTATGTTATCAGTCTTTCTAATTTTAGTTAAAATATTAAAAAATATGTGGAAATTCAAATGAAAAATATCTAAATTAAGGTTTTATTTTTTAAAAAACTTTTATCTTATTAGAAATGAACTAAAAATTCCAAGCTCTTCTGAATATTTGCTAGTAAAATGTTTAAAAATAAGTTTTAGAATATCAGTCTTATTTCATAAATAAAGACTAAAGTAAAAATTGAAATTAATCGTATTTGCACCGACAGTGGTGACCAAAATTGTGAACAGTTTTTTTAAATTTTCTTGTTTCATAACTTTGTGGGCTAATAAAATATATAAATGTTTACTTAATTACAAATGTTTATAAACCAAATGAAAGGAAATTTAATGTAAAATTTAATTAAATAACAGAATTAAAATATTTATATTACAAAAAAGTAAAAGGAAATCTAAAATAATATATATATTTTTGATTTCACTTTAATTAAAGTTACACCAATATTAATTAGAATAGCCTTTATTTTTATACAATGATTTCATTGAGAAAACTAGTGAGTTTGAAGTTCATCCTTCTTAATGACATATGACCAAGAAGCAAATATAGTGTCAATAAGTTTATTTTAATTGATGGATGCATTTTTCATACGAGGAATTTCAAACGTTTCTAAATTACTTTAGGAGACAAAGATGAGCAGTTGGAAATATGCTTTGGTGTGACTGTTTTTGCATGGCGTGCAGGATCTGGTTTCTTCAGGAAGTCTCCAAATGCCTTCAATAGCACTTGTATATTTTTTTTTCGGCCTGATCGTTATTTATTTTTCACTAATTTAGTATTTTTTAATGTAAACACAACTTTTGTATGCCAGATAAAGTTATTCATCTGCCTACTTGTTTTGCTGTTTCAACAGAAAAAGAATTATTCTCTCAATATGATAAATCTTTTTTTTTTTTTTTTACGGAGGTGTTAGCAATTCTTGTTTTTAGTGGTATTGTTTTAAGTTTTTTCTTAAAGTAAAGGATTAAAATATTCTATTTTTTAAATCTAGTATACTTTCTTTTGCAAAATCCATTAGAGTAAAATAGTGATTTTTATCATCAAAACTTACTGTAATTCGGTTTGCCGTTTGATCGGTTCTCAGCACAGTAATTATAAAGGCCTAATAAGTTTTTATTACAATAACTTCTGCATTTATGACAAATTATGTTAGTTTTTTAGATTAAAACAAACGTTATACTTATTTGTAATGTAGACATTTCAATTTTATATTTATATATTTTTTTATCAAGTTCTGCATTAAATTTCCTTAAATTTGTTGTATAAACATTTATATTTAATAGAAAGTTAATATATTCTATAAGCATTCAAAGTTAAAGGAAACAAAATTCAAAGTATACACAATTTTGGCCATCACTGTATATGTAAAATTAATTCGTATGATAATGCAAAAATAAAAAATTTTTATACTCAGGATTTTGTCTTAAATTGTAAAAAAATTAAACTTGCTGTAAAATAGTTTTGAATGATAAAAAATATTGTTTAAAACTTTTCTTTGAATGCTATACACGTTATGCTAGATATTTTATAAAATAAATTATTTGGATTGCTTTGGCATGAACTCTAAATGTGTAATAAAAGTAACATTCAACAAAAATTTGATTTGTTATAGGGCAGTTACAAAAACTGTAAAAAAAATTCGATAAATGTTTATTCAGAATATATCACTAGGGGTGCTATTTTAAAAATTTGCTCACTTCATGCAGTTTTACAACATAATTTATGCTATAGCTCAGTATTTTCAAAAAAATAAATTAGTTTCCTTTGCACAATTATATTATAAATTTAACATTTGACTCAAAATTTTTCTTTGTATCTTACTGTCAAAAGACATAAATTAATCTCGAATTAGAGATTGCAATGTTCAAGAACTATCTGATTGAAAAAGGATTTCATTTTCTTAGGCACAGTAAAATTATGATTAGTTTTCTCTTCTGTAGAAACTTGCTAATTTTTTTAAATTAAGTGTATTTTTTAAAGTATCACAAATAACGCTTGAATGTGCTAACACTCAAAATATTTACATTTAACATTGTTGTCATTGGTAATATCTATAATATGAAATGAGAAGTTTAACTCCTCGGCCAAGATCTTGGAAATTCAGTAATATGTAATGAACCAAAATTTTAGCAAACAGCAGAAGAAACTTTCACTTAGAATGAAAAATAAACATTTCTTAACGCTTCTTGAATCTAAATTAATTCTGGCTATATAATTTAACATTCGTTTCATGTACTGCTTGATTTTTCCAATAGCCTAATTCTTTAGAAGTCAGAATTTAAGATTTGATTTAAATTCATAATATTTGATAAGCTTGTATATTCAATTCTGCATTTTGAATCTAATGCAAAAAATATGTGAAACATAAATTTTTCATAAAATTTGACGTGGTTTCTTGATAAGCTGTTCAGAAATTTGTAATTTTATCCATGAATTCTTTATCTAGCAATCTGCGGCAAGTGATAAACAGATGTACCAACATGTAGAAATTTAGGTCCCTATTGTTTACAGAAGCTTTTAGAGATAATTTATATAAAAAACTGAACGATATGCATAAAAACAAAGCTCCACAAAATCTTATAACTAAGCATGTACTATAGAGTATAAGATTTTCACTCTAATGAAATTCTGCCAATTTATTAAAATCTGATGCAACACCTCTTTAAATTTTATAGAAAGTTTTCATATTAATATTGAAATTAATTTTTTTCTAAACTAATACATTTGTCTGGCTTTTGAAATTTTCTTACAAATATTTAAATACATCTCCTTCTCAATTCTTTTGCATATAGAAGCATCTTTACAATAGGTCAAACAATTTAAATTTGATTACTTAAAAGCTCGAAAGTTGTTTGAATAAAATAGTTTGTCTGCAGTTCAACAATTTCATTAAAAATCTTAAAGCTTCAGAAAAACTACATTTTATGAAACATTTCCATCTATTTCAAAATTCCCAGCCATTATCAAGATATTCCTCCGCACACAGAAAAGCTTTCCTACACAGATCTCTGCATGGTTGGGTAAATATCAAATAAACACTTGCAAATATTAAGTGCATTTCAATTTATGTTAGAGAATATTTTTTGCGGTTCATGAAATTTCTTGTTAGAATCTAAATGTGCAGCAAACAACTTACTATCATTAAATATATTTGTAATTTCACCAATATTTAATAAAAAATACTCAATTTGCTTACAAGACTCCATATGCTTTTGGTCACTTCATGATTTATTTATATATACGAGTTTTCTCCATCTTTAATCTAGACAAAATTTATTATTAGCCTGTTTCTGCAAGAGTTCACTTTTTGGAACAAAGGGTTTTTATTCATAAATGCAGCTATAATTGCTTTGTGTTTGTAGCATGATCAACTATGAGAAAGTTTCAGACATCTAAGAATTACCAGTTTTAAAGTACACTGCTTGCCACTCTAATTGCAACACATCATGGAAGACAAGAGATATCAACAACAAAATTTATTTTGTATATAATATATTGACTCAGTATCAAATGATTAAAATTATAGAGACTTCTGTAAAGAGTGATTTTTGCTAAAATCAGCAGTTAGAGTACCCGCCATGGTTAGAGATCACAGCTGCCACGCACCTTGGCATTGATTCAAAGATACTTTGGATCTGTTCTTGGGGTACAGCAGTCCAAGCAGCTTCCACACGTTACTAAAGTTGATCTGGTGTGGCAACTGATGATGTAATCTGGGTCAATCGTTAAGCAACCATGGACCACATGCTTTCTATCGGCGGAAGATCCACAGAGCGTAGCAATTCAATCTAGTGATTGATGAACTCTAGGGGACAATGCATGCCACAAGTGGTCGCACATCATCCTGTTGAAATATGGCTGTGGGCAAACCCTGAAGGTAAGGAAGGACAACTGCATAAACATCTTGAAGATGTAGTACTGGCTGATAAAAGTACCGGCAGTGTGTACTAGAGGAGTGCGAGAATGATATGTAATACCACCCCTTATCATAATACCGGTGCGGGACAAGTGTGGCGGTACATAATGCAGCTGTTGCATCTTCTTCCTTCCACTTAAGCTAACTAACATTCATTTCCT
>JAPDSC010022441.1:252-28384 GCA_026290005.1 Latrodectus geometricus | reverse complement strand
GATGCCGTCAAACACAGATGCGACCATCATGATGCTGTACACAGAACCTGGATTCATCTGAAAAGATGACGTCTCGTCAGATGACGTGCGCCCAGGTTCGTCATCGATCACACCATTGAAGGCGCAGCGTCTATAACGCAGCGTCAACGGAAGTCGCAACAATGGTCTCCGAGCTGAGAGTCCATGCTGCTGCAAACGTCGTCGAACTGTTCATGCAGACACTTGTTGTCTTCCAAACGACCCCGTTTCTTGACTCACGGCTCGTGACGTGACGGCCATGCGGATAATATGCCAGTCTTCTCGGCTGCTAGAGAAAGGTGGCCGTTGAGATCCCGCATGGTGATCCGTATTACCGTCCTGAACCCATCGATTCCATATTCTGCTAACAGTCATTGGATCTCGACCGGCGTGAGCAGCAATACTGCGATAAGATAAACCGCAATCCCGGTACGCTACAATTCGACCTTTATCAAAGTCAGAAACGTGCTGGTACACATTTCTCCTTCTTACACGAGACATCACAACAACTTTTCACCAGGCAACAACGTTCAAATGCAGTTTGTGTATGAGGAACCGACTGAACAATTTCCTCATTTAAACACAATGTAGATGTCGCTACTGGCGCCAGCTTTGTCTGAATGCGATGAAAAGCTAATCATTTGCATATCACAGCAGCTTCTTCCTTTTGCATAAATTTCACGTCTGTAGCATGTAGCCTTCTTGGTGTTGCAATTTTAATGTCCAGTAATGTAATTTGCTTTTTGATAATTACATTATTAAAATGCTATTAATAAAATATATATATTTTTAAAAAAATTGAGATAGTTTTATTTCTGTCATAATCTACATAGATGTGGTATTTGCTTCGAAGTTTTGAGACGAAATCGAATTCGAAAGCGATGTAATTAAATAAAATGACGTTTAGTTTATTCTTATTTTTTAGAGTTGTTTTGGCAACGGCTGTGTATTATATTTTAATTCAAAAGTGAATTAAGTAAACTTTTACTAATTTAATCATCAGAGTTATAAAAATGCAACATAATTATTATGATAAAATAATGAGATTCTGTTATATACATAAGTATAAAACGAGTTAATTTACGTAAACTAATTGATAAACAAAATTATTCTGGATAAATACAATATTTAAACAACAATAATTCTTTAAATATTTGCAATGAAAAATTATAATAATTAATTTGAATATTTGTTATATTAAAACGAATGAATGTATTTGAACGCAATACAAAGAATTCCCTTTTAAATGAATCTTTAAATGTTTTCCAAATGCATTCTTACATAGTGTTTTATAAATAATATAATCAATTTATCTTTCAACTGCTCTAATAATTCTCGAAATTATTAATTAAAAGGCATCTTAATGAACTTGGGCATAATACAAGATATCGAAAAATACACTGTACCACATGTATTTTATAAACTGTAACTATAGTTTATTGAAATATTAAATACTGAATAATAATCCTGAAAATACTTTTTCAAAGAACATCTTAACAAGCTGAGATATAATTTGAGAAAATTATATCATAAGCAAACCATAAGTTTTTTATATAAATATCAAAGTAAGTTTATTTATAAGATGAACACATATTCTGGAAATATTGATTCAGAGATCAATGTTAAAAATGTTCACTAAGTTTTGGATGCCTAGAAATTGTAATCTGATGGGTAACGATCAAGTAGATATTGTTATCAAAAATGTGCTACTGAGACAATAGGATTCTACATTATACAAAACGAAAACTCACATTTTATGCTTCGATATAATTTAAAAGAAGATTTAAGCAGTCTATTTACCAAGAACTTCTATGTAGAATAGAAGTTCTTGAAAATGTTTTCTTGCTAGATAAACCAAGAAGAAAAACATTGGTTGTTATTCTCTTATTTATTGGGCAAAATTGCCTTGTTGTTACTCAGCCAAAATTGGTGTTTTTTTTAAACTATCAGTCTCTTATGTGTCTGCGATAAAAATAAACTACAGACAAACGTAACTACCGTGATTTTGGAATTCTCCATGAAAATATTGATATTTTAAAATATCTATGGTTAAGATCTTTTTGAATGTGATAATCTTCAATTATTTCTTGAACTTTTGATGTCATTGTTGCATTTTTTGCTTTGTATTTTAATCCTTACTTGCAATAGCCATTTTTTTTACATTATTTTTTTATTCTTATACACGTGCTCTAGTTATAGAAAATTAAAAATTATTCTTTTAATAGTAAAAATGTGCTTTAAAAATAAAATTTTAAGCGTTTTTTTATTATTTTCATCAAATTGCATAAAATTTGAAAAACTCATTTGAGTTTTCCTTATATATTACACAATTTACAATAAAAATAATTTTAAACAAAATAAGAAAAACTGTTAAATTTTTAATACATATTAAATGGTTTTAAACAATTGAAGATTAATAACAAGATTTAAATTTGTTACAAATAAATTTAAAAAAAAATTATGAAACATATTTTAAAATATTATATACAAAATTCTTATCTCCAAAGTTATCTTTATATTCCAGAATTTCCTTAAAATTACATTTTCTCCTACACTTAACTTTATTGACAAAGTCGATGTGATAAATTTTACCACGCTAAATTACCTTATAATGTTTGGAGACGTAACGAGCAAAAGCAAAAAAATGTAATTGTTTTACGCTCAAATAACAGTCTTTTATCGAATCTTTTGCATATGCATTTTCTTTCATAAAATAATTTAAACAGTAAATGAAGTGAAAAAATTACTTCTGTTCTAGCACATTTTTTTAAATTAATTTTTTTAACTTCTACCATTTCGAATGAATGATATCGATTTATCGATTGGAGTATGCTAATCTTCTTAAACGAATATCGAAACTAATGATATTTCTCGGAATTATGTAATTTTTTATATTTTTTTGTAGTGCCACCTTTTCAATACTTTATCATAAAAATCTAAAATGTTATCGTAAAAAGTAAAATATACTTTTGAAATATAATATACACATGTAGATAATTTATAGCTTTATTTTTACATAGTTTTGAAAATATATCTTGCATCTCGAATATTTGGATAAATATAAGAAAAAATAATTTTGTTAAAAGATTTTTCATTGTTCTTATAGAGGAAATAATACCTCATGTTCTTGTGATAAGATTTTGAAACTTTGAATTTATATAAAGAAAGAAAATATAAGAATGCATATAATAAAAACGATTAATGATTTAAAATTGTTATACTTTTACATATTAATTGATTAATATGAAGTTGTTTTAATTAATAGTTATGCTACATTAATTACTAAAATATATTAACTACTAAATTATGTTATTTACTACTGAAGTATAAATTACTAAAATATAAAAATTGATATAGAAAAGCACCAAAACATGTTCTGCTTTTTAAAAAGTTACAAGCTAGGTTTTTGGGGCATTAACATTCTGTTTAATAGCTTATGTGCTCGATACAAGCTACCATTATGGTATTTTATAATCGCTTCAAATTGTAAATCCCGCTGAACTGGCGAACGTAAAAAAAATTTAAAATAAATCGAATCACATTTCTACTTTTCCTTTATCTGTTATTTTGATATCAGAAGAAGTTTTCTAAGAGGTTCAGGTAAGTACTAAGTAATTTGCTTCTAAAATGTTTTTGATTAATAAATATTTCTAAGTATGTTTAGATTAAAAATCTCCTTTTAATGTATAAAAATGCCGCAAAATGATTGATTAATCGATACTTCAATAAATCAAAACTCATCGCACAACGTACTGGCTAATAATTATAGTTGGTTGGTTTGATTTTATGGCGCAAGGTCTAATAATTATAGATTGTTAAATAATAATGTATTACAATTGATTCAAGAACCATTATCGTAGATTTGTTTGTGTCGATAATGATTTAAAATGGGTAATTTCATCATTATTATACAATATGTAAGCAGAGTTTAGTCTATCTTATTTATTAGTTTTTAGTAACTACTCGTTTTGTACACATATGTTTATAAATTAAAAATAATTCCGAAGCACAAGGAAATAAATAAATAAAAAATACTCCTGTAGAAATAATGGTCAAGAATTATATGTATATTACAGGAAGACACCCGATATCGATAAAAGGGGTAAGGGGTAAGCTTGTCTCACAACTCCACTTAAAAATTCTCTATTCTTTAAATCATCATAAAAATAAAAAAAGTTAATTAAACCTAAAATTTTTAACTTAAGAGAATTTGGTTATAAATTTTGAAAATTATTGGATTCACTGAATCATCAAAAGTTACTTAAAATCAAAATGCGCGACTTGAAGTAAATATTTGATTTTGAATTTCGAGAATAAGTAGATCCAGTAGTATTGTGCTATAGACAGTATATATTACTGATAAAATTGCATTTTCAACTCCTAACTCGTTTATTATTCCACCAATTCTCTTTCAAAATGATCACTTTATAAGAAATATGAATCGAAATATGTATTACTTTTTCATTCCATTTAAATTTTTCAAATAAAGCAAAATAATACTTGATATAATCTGTAATTCTCATGTTTGAAAATAGCTTTTTTTAAAATAATGTTAGGCATTTGAAAAAGATCGAAATGAAATGCTCTAAAATTTATTAGCTAATTTTTTAAAATGATACTGGTGAGATATTTTAAGCATTTAAATTAATCTTTTATAGATATTCTCTATAAAGAAAAATATGTTTAACTATTTTCTTATAGTTTTTCTATTATATTTATTATTATTAAGATAATATATTTTATTTTTTATTACGTATTATTTTATTTTTTATTAAGCAAAAACTTGATACAAGTTTTAATTTTCTAAACTCAATGGCGTTAGCTTAGTTATTTTCATAAATAATTGAATTAAATTTAAGAAAGCTGTGTATGTAAGTTAAATAAATCAAATCATATAAACTTACTTTTACTCTCAAATAGAAATAATTAATAACACTTTATTTGCGTATAAATTTTACCTTTTTAGTCAAAACATTTCGCACCACATTTTCCAAAATCAATGTTTTTTTATGAAACAAATTGAAGTCTGCAATGAAAAGTTGAATTTCAAAATAAAAAATCAAATGCTCGATGTTTTTGTGCATGAAAAAATGCAGAAACTTTTGCTTTCGAAATAACACTTTTGAAATATTTGATGGTCTGTCAGTTCTTGTTTTTATGTCTAACAAATAAATGCTGCTGTAAATTTCATTCCATGGCAGAGAATAAGATAAGTTTTTAAAGGATTTGAAAATTTAACAAAGCGAATAAAACTTGCTAAATTTTTCCTGGCGAAATTTTTGAAAATATATTGTAAATAAAAACATTCTTTTTTCTTTGAAAAAAATCTTTTTTTTGCTGAACACGAAACGTTCCTTTCATAATTCAGTGTTTTGTTTTTAAAATGTAAATTATTTTGCAGTGAAAAAATTTTTAGGAATTTAATATTAAAATATTTTCAAAAATATTCTAAGATTTTCAGCGTTGAGGAACATTTTCTAACATACAGTTTGAACCAAATTTATTTCACATATTTATTTCTGCTAAATTGAAGTCTTCACAAGTCAATGGCTGAAATTTGTAAGAATCGATTCTCAAAACTTTACAAAATGGCGCCACCTATATTTTCCAAAGAATGTTCTCAAGTAAAAGTTACTTGCTGTTGTAAGCGTTACTCCGAGAAAAACAGTAGGACTGAATGACCGCAAAAGAGCCACAAATATTGTATCTGATTGCGCATAGCCAGTCAGAAATGAATTATAATAAAATTGACGGCACGCCAGTGATACTCTTTTCATTAACATTGTAATCCTATATTTCTTCTTAACTCAGTCATCTGTAAATATTCACTAAACATGTTATGTAATAAAGAAATAAATAAATAAATAATGTTGTTATTACTGTGTATATTCATACATCATCACCACGTATATAAATGTTTAACACATCAAAACACATTATTTATAGATAAAATAGATTTAAAATAAATACGTTTCTGTAGTTTTAATAAAACATAATTAATCATGATTTAGCGTAATATATTATTGTAATTAAATTGCTTTTACTAATAGTAATTTGTGTAACTAACATATACCTATACTTTATTATCCAGTAATTAATGTGAAAATATTGTTGTTGTTAATGACACTTGGCAACGCCAAGCCCGCCCGTCAGAGAGACTAGGCGAATGATGTCAGAGAGAGAGAGAGAGAGAGAGAGAGAGAGAGAGAGAGAGAGCGTCTTCAGTTTTTTTTAATAGAGCACCCTCATACGAAGGGGGAAATACGACGTAGCACCACCTGAATCTTCCAATTTAGAAATTGAAACCAGTGAAGACCCAAAGTTTGGCTTCAACCAACCCCAGAGGTATTAATTTGTAATGAAAACATGGAGGACATTGTGACTCCACGGATTTAACATGCCCCAGTCGCCATTAGTGAACACGACGGATCTTCGGCTAAGCCGGGATTCGAACTCACCCCCGTTAGAACGATGCCTTAACCAACCAGGCCACCGCGGCCTAATATAAAAATATTCTAAGCATTATGTTTGAATTATTTACCCTCAATATCATCGATTTAATATAGCTGCAACTCATTACTGCACTTGTGGGGAAGAGGGAAGTCCACTTCACTACTTGACAGCATGTCCACTTACAATATCTTGGCATTTGGCAGCTCCAACAGCTCAATGGGAAACACTTTGGAAAAAGAAAGTTTTGGAAAATCAACATTACAGATAAAAGCTCAATAGTCTAATGGACTTCCTAATTGATCATGAGCAACTTTTTACTTGGATGAAAACAGAAGAAACTTGGAAGGCAGAAAGAACCTTACCTAACAAAAGAAATCGACTTTAACTAATTAAAGAAATGGTGAGAAAATCAAGCAAATGACTTTTCCATGCATCTAATAAACTGTCACTTTCTATGCTCTTAATGGAGCACCTGTTACTTTTAACCTTTATAGTTCATGTAAATATTTCTTTTACTTACTTTTCTTTTTGTTTATTCTTAATTTAGAAGGGATTAACAGCCCCTAGTTGTATTTATATGAAAACTATAAAATAAATTATCCAGCAACCTCTACCTAAACTGGTAAAGCTCATCTCGAGCTAGGTACAGGGAGGTCTGCTGTCGTAAAACGTAAAACCCTCAATGTCATTCAAATTTTAATATTAGTTTTAGAAAATAATCTAAATTTTTATATAAACTTTCATTTAAATGCAAATTCGTGAAAATTTATTTGTTTTTTAAAATTTATTCTTAATTGTTTAGCTTTGTCATATATAATTTTGAATTTATCAAGTCATGTCAAAACTCCCATAATTTATTAGCCGAATTTTCCGAAAAAGATATATTTATATTAAATAAAAAATATTATTTCTGACACTTACAGCAATATTCAAATTTCTGAAGAAATGAAACTACTATATTTTTGATGCTTCATGTATTAAATAAATTATTCTTCAACTACCATTTCGAAAACTTCTTGCTACGAATTTCTTAGAAGGGATAAATCTAACAGCGAATGTGTTTTCTGAAGAGCTTTAGTAAATATTTCTGTCATGAATAACGGAAAACTAATTTTCGATTTTCATATTGATTTCTGCCTTCATACATATATATTTTCAACCATTTTGAAAAATGTTTTACCAAACTCTTGAAAATAAGTTACGTTATTTATATTACTTTTTATGATTAAATAGGAAATTCTTTTTTTTTTAATATTTATGATGCCTTTATTTAGCTTATGTTAAGATGAATTACACAATTTATTTAGAAATAAATATGAAAACTTTAACTTCATTTAAAATTCAAATGAAATTTCTTCTATCAGTATTACATTTTTTTTGCAGAACATATATTTGTACCTTGTGGACCATAAATATATGGTTCTCATTACACGAAATAATAGTGAATTAATGAATTAAAATTCTATAATTATTTAGTAGCAATTGACTTTTATATATGAAATTTAAAATTTTAAAACCAAATATTCTTGATGCTTATTTTCGTTTTTATTATTACATTTATTAGCATCAGAATTTCAAATATTTTAACGGAGCATCTTATAAAACCACACTTTAATTGAATTCTTTTAATTTCTTTACGATTACACTTATTAAAGCTTGATTTTTAAATTTTAAAAAAAGAATGAAAACTTTGAAATCCTTTATTCTTATCTTAAGCACTGTTCTTCAATTTTTTTATTAATATTTTTATTAGTTATTGATTTCGAATGTAAGAATGAAAAATTTTAAAAGTCATTTATCCTTCACTTGATACAATAATTTGTATTTTTTTATTATTATATATATCAGCAATAAATTTTCAATTATAAGAGAGATAATTCTTAAAAATTATTTATCCTTTTGTTAATGCAATATTTTTGTAGAATATATTGTTACTTATATGAGCAATAAATTCTAAAGTATGAGAGAGATAACTCTTAAAAATTATTTAACCTTTTGTTAATGCAATATTTTTGTAGAATATATTGTTACATTCATCAGCAAAAGGATTTTAAATATAAGGACGAATAGTTATATAAAACATGTATCTTTTTTAATGTAATACTCAGAAATTTTATCAATTTGCATGTCGATGACATTCATTTGAAATTTTCAATAGCTTAAAGCAATAAATATTTCGTGTAAAAATATGTAAGCTTGAAACCGCAGTTTAGTCTGGTCAATTATGTTTTTTCATTGTTTTTCCTCAAAGAATGAATTATTAACAAATGCTGTTTGTTAAGGTGACACAATTAATAAAATATAAGAAAAAATAAAAGAAAAGACAATAACTATACACAATATTGCTTATAATACAAAATTATTTTGGATTGAAACTTCTAAAAATTTAGATCAGATAAAATTAATAGAAAAACAAAAAGGTTGATGAAATCATAATATCTTTTTCATTATTTTATCAAGATTTCGGAAAGAATTTTACAAGTAAAAAATCCATTGAACTAATCAGAAAATAACATGGTCCTCTATTAAACTTCCATAATTAGTAGCATCACTATTAAATAAAATATTTATATATTCCTATTTTTAGTACTAAGTACTTGGCTTTCCTATAACCAACGGATTTCACTGAGATTGTTCAGAGTACCGTTCCTTCAGAAAGAAACGTACCAGTTTCTCATAGAATAATATACAAATTCTAATTTAACTTTTTTGCCTCTAATGGTGGAAAATTTAAAGTCTCCATTAAGATTAATAATTTTAAAATCCTGCATTTTTAAGACAGCTAAAAGAACCCAATCAACGGGAAGTCTTATTAACGTGAATAAAAACGAATTTGAACCTAGTTAACACCAGGTAAAATTGATGATATCAAAATTTTCTTGGAACAAAATCCAGATAAATCCATACGGAAATTACAGTTTGTGAACGGTATGTCCTATGGTTCAGCAAATGAGTTTGTAGGATACTATTTAAATTTTGGTGTTTAGTTTCACTGATTTATTCGCAACAACATTCAAAAGCTAAATGAGTTTACTTTTCAGATGAGTCTTTAGGTTTTACGCATTACAAATCCATTAAAGTATTACCTTAATAGCTTCGTAAACAGCACAAATTCTTTCATGGGCATTTAATTTCAGTAGACCTTTGGCGACCAAAATCCTCAAACCTCACCCCGCTAAATTTATTTTTAGGGTAACATCAAAGACATGATTTTCCAGAGAATCATATAAACATTGAAATAAAACAAATCCAAACTAGAGAATTTAGTCAAAAGTTCCAAAAATGCTGCAAAGTATGCTGAAAAAATGGATTAACAATAAATAGTGTTTATTAATCCTAATAATAGTATCAGTTTCTTTAAATAATGATTTCAATTCAACATTATGTAATTTGCACCAATTTAATTTAGTTTCCTTAAACAAAAAAATATCTAGAATATTAAATAAATAAAAATAATTTACTCAAATACTTATTAAGAATTTAATTAACTTTGCCAGAAGAATAAATTTTAAATATTTTATAATTGGATTTTAAATTAATTAAAATCTTTAAACTTCTTTAAAAATTTTCAAGTTTTCCAAGAGTTTGATTGATGAATTTTGAATAAAGAAAGTAAACAATAGCGGTCTTTCAAAGCAAATTGAAGATTTTATTAATTAAATGTTCAAGGTTAAGTACAAGCATTGTTAAATCTGTGATTAAACATTAAACGCTTTTATAATGAAAATGTTTATTATTTTTGGTTTTTTTTTGTTGAATTATAAAACATGATTTTATTCCTTAAATATTTTACATCATCTGGTGAGGACAAATTAATTTATCTATCCTATTTACTCATGAGAAATAGGGTTTAAATAGATTTATAATGAAAATATAGAAATTTATAGTTTATCTATATATAGCCAATGTATACGTTTTATATAACGATTACAAATTGAATACGAAAATTAATCATTTCCCTATATAATCAACATTTTATTAAGTTGAACTTCGACTTTATTAATCAGTTATAGTTTTTCTACACAAATAGAAATAAAATTCTGTTTCTTGCAAGGAAAAAATTTATTCCTTTACATTTGAAAATCCAAACAAATACACAAATTCATGAAGAGAAGCTTCATAAATAAGTAAAAAATATTTTATAATATTAATTTAAAAGAAGTATTTGAAAACTTATATTTAAATATATAAACCCTGTTTGGAAAACAGAATTAAGTTTGCAAAGTATAATACGAAATTTAACAAGAAATATATTTTTCAATTATTAGTAACCTTTATCTAATTTTTAATTGCTTATTATTTAAATTTCTTGAAAATTTATATTTTTATAAAATAAAATACTGATACAACTGGTTTGGCTTAGTATACAATGACATAAAAATTTACATTTTGAATTTAAATTATAATTTATTGAAAAGTAAAAATCAATACAAATTATGAAAGGAACTAACTTTTTAGCATACATTATATGTGATGTTTTTTCTGATTACAAACATTGTTTTACGTGAGATATCGATTAATAATTATCATTATCCATAAACTCTTATTAGTATTGGCTATTACAGATAAATATTATGATGAAAAAAAATAAATGTTATGTTTGATATTATAAGAATGGTGCAATTTTTTATTAATTTTTTGAACTTAATATAAAATTTGAATCATCTAAAATTAAAATTTATTTCATGGTGTGATATCGTTTTAATACTGAGATCGAAGAATTAAAAGAGTAGAAAATAAATTATGAAATAAGAGTTGATGTATTGCTCCCTCCTTTCCTTTATTTTGAAAGTATCCTCTACTCTTTTAAAATTAGCTTTTTGACGAGGAAAATACACATCCCAAACTATGGAGAGTCTAGGATAAATTTAGAAACCTATTTTTTAAATTTAAAACAAGTAAAGTCGTGAAACATAATTTAAAAAAATTAAAAAGTCAAATATGTAAAGTGAGTTTTAATGAGAGTAGTTTACCTCAGATCATGAGATCTACTTTGGTAGTTGATATGTTGTTGTTGTTACTAATGAGAATTGGCAACGCCAAAATCACCCGTCAGAGACTAGGCGAATGAAGTCAGAGAGAGAGTGAGCGTCTTCCGTTTTTGAATAGAGCACCCTCAAACGTAGGTGGAGGTTCAACTTTTCGTCATAGATGGCAGCACCACCTGAATCTTCCAATTTAGAGATTGAAACCAGAGAAGACTGATGGCCTGGCTCCTACCACCCCCAGAGGTATTAATTTGGAATGGGAACATGGAGGACATTGAGACCCGACATATTTTAAGTGCACCAGTCGCCATTAGGGAACACGACGGATCTTCGGCTAAACCGGGATTCAAACTCACCACCTTTTGGTAACGAGAACGACACCCAAACCAACCAGGCCACTACAGCATTGGTAGTTCATATTTTAACCATAATGCCATTTTCATTTATGTTTATCCTAGTACCTTTTCCCATTCTTTCATTCTCAGATGCATCCGTGTAATTCATTGATATGATCGCAGTTGAGGTCTTTCTTTACTCAATAATTTGATTCTTATAGCAAAATTGATATCCCAATCTTTTAACTATCAAATATTTCTCTGATATGTAACTCATATTCAGCACATCACCTTACATGTTAAGCTTATTGATAAACTATTACACCGTTATACCCCCTTTAAAAGTATCTTTGTGGATCTTAATTTCGAGTTTATATTATTCTTGGTCTAAAAACTCATTGCATGACTAATTTTAGTTTTCCCCTACTTATATATTTTAAAATATTTTTTTCTAGTTTGTACCTTAGAATAATTTTAAATCATTTCATTTGTTATCCTCACATAGTTGGACGTATTCCCAATTCTTTCCATTCCTAAATGTATTTCTGTGTTCCATAATACAAAATTAATAAAACTCCTGACACATTATGCTTATTCAAGTCTCTAAATTGTTTTCTTTTTCTTCTCTCTGAAATATATCTTTATGACTCATAAGGGAAAAATGATATCAATCTTCTTCAATAAATCTCATTGTGATAATTTATTTCTTTCAAACGTTTTAACTTTCCTTGGTTTTAGTTCATAATTCAAAGTTGGCACAACTTTTAATCCATTATAGTTATCTTCCAGAAAATATTTCTCCTTTTTTTGTCAAATATTTCTATTTCTAATTTTTTGTTCCACAATTTACAAATATAATCATTTTTTAATCATTTTCCCAATCTTGAAGGTGATTTCTTTCCTCTTATAATTTTTTTTTCTTAATTATATCTCGGCACTTCCTCCATTGAACGGTTATACAATTCCCCCTCATATAATCTATATTTACATTTGAATTCTTTTCTCGTTATCTCTTTTTACCCTGTGGAAATGTGTATTTACAGTTTGTATCTCAGAATGGACAATATTATTTTCTCATTCTTTTTCATCAAAATTGAATTTCTAACTTTTCTCTCAAAATATTAAAGTATTTAAGCATGCATTTAAAGGTAAGGATATAACAAGTAGTAAAAGAGTTTTATTCAACCATATTTGTAGGAATTGTTATAGCCTTATATTCAATGGGTAATTTATTTTTCATACATTTATATTAAACTAATTGGACAGTATCTATATGAATCTTTTGTTTACCATTGTAGTAATCACATACTCTAAGGTTTCATCTTTATTTAAGTGGCAATACAACAATCTTAAAAACGTTATGTCTTGTATCTCAGTTATGCTGCCCATCCTGTCTAGTGGTTAGCATAACTGACTACAGATGGGGAGGACCTGGGTTCGAATGCCGGCTCGGGCATGGATGTACTTTCTCTCTTTGTGTTTCTTGTACTTTTATCAGATGATGGATGAATGTGGCCCGCCCTATAAACGGGTTTGTGGTGGTGTGGCGTGGGCAATGCTACTCGTACCTCAGTGACTTGGTTCACAGGTGCCCACCGGGTAACGATAAAATGAGTAGCAGTTTCCGGCCTTGTTGCGGCAAATGGGCTAATGTACTTACTTGCTCAAGGGTGCCCACCATTAGAAAAAAAATAATTATATGATCATATATAAAACAAATACACACAAATATTTCTATAAAATATGATTTATTTCTGTAACTATTTTATATGAATATCCTATATAAATATTCCTATGAAATAGGATTTTTAAAAATAATTATTCTCGATCAACTTGGCTTTTATAATAAGGAAAAAAAATCCTTTTTATTTAGATTTAACTTTTTTATACCTCAATTGGCTTCTTTTGCTAACTATATTCAATTTATTAATTTTTTTTTATGTTATCTTGCAAATTCTAACAGAAATTAAATGAATTGGAACTTTTATTCTCACAAATTTATCTTTTGCTTATGGGAAAAAAATTTCTGTGTACTGAATCCAATAGATTTCAGTGTTTTTAATTTATTTAAGAATAAATTTATAAAGCCATTTTAATGTTCACATTTATAGAAAATTGAAATTTTCTCTAAAAAATCAGTTCATTTAAAACATGAAGTCAGTAATCTTAGAAATCACATTGGTGAGAATCAAAAATGAATTTTTTTATGAGCAATTTTTGAGATAAATTATTATTCTTATTTAACGAAATTTCTGCTGCAGACTAAAGTTAGACATTTACTTGATGTTTAAAAATATAATTACTGAGAAAAATGACAGTTTTTGATCTTGAGGTTTGATTTTAAAACGATATAAATTGTAAAATATGTCTGAAAAATAATGACCCTTACTTAAAATCTTTTCAAATTTCTTGGTTTTATTATACCATCGTAAAAAGAAATACACTCATTATTTTAAAAGACTATCATTGTATTCCTCTATCATAATGTTAACATAAATCGCAAAATATTTTTTTTAAAAAAATATTTTAACAACTAAGAAAACTGCTCGAGTCATAAATGTCGACATTGCTTTTTACGTAGACATTTCAATTTTATAATTGTGAGATGCCAAATTACTAATCAAATATTTAAAGGTTTCCTAAAATACTTTGTGAAAAATATAATTTTAAGAGTATTTTTTATTTTACCAAATCACTTAAAAATTATATTGATTGATCAATGTGTGACACTACACACAAAACAAAATATTACAAAAAAGAGTTGCATGAACTGTTAGTATGGAAGCAAAATTAAAAAACTAGAGACATCAGAAAGACATCAATACTAGTGGCACAGCCTCGGTTACTTGAAGTTGCTGTTTTTGTTTTCCAGTAACCGATATATGAATTTGCAGGTATAACACGACAATATTGGAAGTGAGATACATCTATCACAATATTCTCCCAACAGAAAATAAAATTAAGGGACAAGAAAGTATTAAATCTATATAAATGTCTCGAAAGCTGTCAAGTCCAGTCTCTAATCAAAACTCTGAAAGTGCATGTTGCTACTGGCAATTTTAAGAGTGAATAACTGCAACATTTTTTTCCAATTCATCTGGTCTAGATGTGCACTCTCTTATATCCTTAAGGTGGTTTCACTGAAAGAGAACATCATTTTTTCCTTATGAGATTTATTGAAAGAAAAAGTAAAGGTTTAACAGAACGGGCAATAAAACATCATATCATTTAGGAACACAAAATGATGTAAGAGTTCATATACAAAATGCAATAAAGTCTTTTTTATATACTAACTGATTAAAGTATCAATAAACTAACTAAAGATAAAATATTTATTATTTATTTTTCTCATATGTTTTACATGTATGTATACTTACATTGTCAAGAAACTGATTCGCGGACTTCTGAATAATTTGTTGGACGAAATATTTTAAAGACAGAAATTTTTTTAACCTTACAGTTTTAAGATATTTATAAGGAACATAGACATAACTTTTCCTTTCATTTCAATGAGGTAAAATTTGAATTAAAGTTGAAGAAACGAACAAGTTTATAGTTATAATATTTAGAATACAAAAATTAGTTTAAATTTAGTAAATGTTAAAAATAAAATCTTGGACAAAAGAATCAGGACTAGATAAAGTTATTTATAAAGTATAATCTTTGAAATTTTACTTGTAAATTTCATTTAAAATATTGAAATTTACAAGTAAAATTAACAAAAGCTAACAAATACAATTAAATATTTAATAAAGTAGTTTTCAATAGAATTTCAATGAAAGAAATTTCGGTAATTGCTTTGTGCATACAATAAATTATGAAAGTGATTCACAAATATTATTTAAGGTTATCATAACTTAAGATAAGAAACAATTAAAAGATAATGCAAAATTTTAAATTAAAGCAAAATTATTTAAATAGATAGACTCGAAATCTATGACAGTCATTTACATTAATTTTTAGTCTTAAACGCTACCAAAAATTATCCATGTCTGTGATTTAAATTTTAATAAAATAGTGTTCTTAAGAAGAACTTATTTGCATTGTAATTTTTCCTGAATTGAAAACATCAACACATTTCTATAATAATTATTTTAGGAAATAATTGACGTTATTTAAAATAATATAAAAATGCATTATTGTAGTAAGCTTTGAATTATGATTTCATTTTACTAAATAAAGAACATGATATGTCAAGAACGAAATTTGTAATATAGTGTTTGATAATGAGAAAATATTTATTGTAAAACAAAAAAAAATATCTATGTGTAGCTATCTGATTAAGAAGGAAATGCACAAGCTCCAGTTTGTTTATATATTGATTACAAATATAAAAGCATATATTTTGCTTTTGATTATTAATCCAAAATAATATGGAAGTTATTATTTCAATGATAACGATATGAAACTAAACAAATGAGGTATTAACTAGTATTATGTGATTTAGTTTTAATTGAGTATTATGTAATTATTAATTTGGGTATTAGATAATGAACTGTGAAATTTATCACTGACTAAATATTAAAAAAAGTTATAAAAAAGGAACAGTCTGTAAATTAAGTTTAATCCTTAGAATAAATATAATTTAAGATATTTGAATAAAAGAAGTGTTTTCGAAATGCTAATTTTTGATAATTGGAAAGCATATTTTAATTTTTTTAAAGCTATTTCCTTTCAATTCATAGTAATCATATTTTGATTAACTATTTAAATCCAAAACTATGCCAAATTTAAAGATTAATTAGTACAAATGGGTTATGAAGTTAAATATGTGAAAGTAAATTATTTAAAACTCATCATTTATTAAATATTTTTCTTTAATATTTTAATATCATGTTGCTTAAATTCAACAAGATAATATACAATTCTAATTTATTTTAAAACACTAAAATTAATTCAATAATATTGAATTGAATACACTATAATTAATCATTTGATATTCAAAAATATTTAAATGCATAATCAAATTATTAGTTACATTATACAAAAGTTTACATTATATACAAACATTACAAACAAAGTTACATTATATAAAAAATTCTGCTTTGATTTCTTAATCTGTTTTATATAAAATGAAACTTGAGAGCATAAAATTATGTCACCTAGACTATAAATTTTTTAATAATATTTTTATTAAGTAAAACAATTTAATATGTAAATTAACAGTGAAAATATACAAAATTATTGAACAATGAATTTATTGAAAATATTTAACAATTAGATGCATTCGTTATAAATTATAATCGAAAACATAATGTTAATATATTATAATGAATCGAATAATTAAAAAAATATCGCTTTACTTGATTGAAATATTTCCATTACCAGAATTATAGTTTTAATTGGCAGAATATTTCCTGAAGAAAATAGTTAAGAAGCAACTTCTGGTCATAAATTTATTTATTATAACAAAAATCGCTTTTAATCTAATTCTTTAAAGCATTGAGTACTTATATTTTCAAAGAATTCGTGAATTTATAATATCTCTCGAAATTTGAATGTTATATTACAATCAGCGATGTGAAGCACTAAATTATCTCACCTCCTTGAGAAGGTGCATAAATTATCTCATATTAGAAGATGGAATAGATTTCGCACAAGACCTCTCTTTAAATATTCAGTTAAGACGAAGTAAAACTTATGCTGAATGTGTTTGTTGTCCAAAGAAATTTGACGCTAGGGAGAACACTACCAGCGATAATATGGATTTAGAAGAGAGTCTAGAGTAAATTCTTATTGTGAGATGAGGCTTTGTACCTTTTCAAATCATAAATTATGATTTTCTTGGAGATAAATCCTAGGACTAGAAGTACCTAGAAGCATTAATAAAGTACACAATATTGAGTTGATTTATGTTGAAAGGAGAGAATCATGCTGTTTCCTGCAGATGAATTTAGGTTAATGCTGGATGTATTTCGTGAAGACAGAACTTAATGAGAATTCAGCACAAAATATGTAATCTATTATTAAATTTAAAAATACTTTATTTTATTGTAAAAGATTTTAAAATAATATAACCCCAAGGTAAAAATGAGAATAATATGCCAAATTTATTAGAACCTTGTGTGCTTTTGATAAAATTTTTATTATAATACTCTAAAATATTTTTAAAATTTTTTAAGAAAAAGAGTTCCTAAAATACATTTCTATTTTAATTTTTAAGAAATTAAAAATTATTTCTATTTTATTTAGAAAATATAGTGTGAATAATTTCTTATGGTTTCATGATATCGTAATGTAGGATCATGATATAAATAATTTCATGCTGAAATATGAGTGAAATAATTTCGCATTCATTTGTCAAATACTCATAAGTTGGATGTTTTATTTATCAAGGAATATTTATTCATTTTCTTTACTTCCGTACTTATTAAATTATAATTTTGAAATATTGGTGCTCGAAAATTTTTGGAAATTTAAATAATATTGTAAGCAATATCCAACAATTGACCTATTTTAATAAATCTTGAGTATTCAAAAATAAATATTTTGGAGATAAATTTAACTAATAAATTCTTAATTTGAAAAATTAGTAAATTTTTCAAAGGTTATAATTAGTTAAAAGCAAGAAGCCGTAGAAAATATCTTCATAATAATATATACTTTTTTTAAAAAAAATCAAGTTGCAATAAAACATAGTAAAATATTATAACATGTTTAATTGTTAAAAATTATACCTGCATTAATTTATTTCGATATATTTCTAACTAAGTTGTTAAGAATATTCTTTCAATGGACATAAATTATTTCTATTATATTTTCTACATTCTTTTTATGGTAGCATTAAAAAGTTTCTTCAAAACTTACGGTGTATTATTACTTATGATACTTGGAGAAGCCAAACCCATCCATCAGGAACTGGGCGAAGGAAGTCAGAAACAGCGTCTTTCGTTTTTGAACAGAGTACTTTAACCCCTTAACTGCCAAGGAAAACTTAAGAGATTCGCTCCCCAGTGCCACCGTTTTCACACAGGCGATCGCAGTTATGCAGTGTATCGGTGGAAAAGAAGAGGCACGCTTGAAATAGAAGTAACATCATCACAACAGATATTTTAAACAATGTCAAGGACATTCTATTGCATTCCAAAGCCATGGGTCAAGCTTTACTAATAGCAGAGTATTGCAGAAAAGCGTATTTCCGTAAACCGTATATATACGCCCGGGGCAGTTAACGCATCGGCTATGCGCGGCGTATATATACGCCCGCGGCAGGCAAGGGGTTAACCAAAAGGGTGGAACTACAACTTTAGCTCATAGATGGCAGCACCATCTGGATCTTTCAATTTAGAAGAAACCAGAGAAGACTCGAGACCTGGCTCCTAACAATCCCAGCGGTATTAATTTTGAATGGGAACGTGGAGGACATTGCGACCACGACATAATTCACGTGCCTCAGTGAACAGGATTTGTAAACATGACGGACCTTCGGATAAGCCTGGATTCGAACTCACTACTTACCGATAACGAGAACGACTTCCTAACCAAACATGCTACCCTGGCATAATATATATATATATATATATATATATATATTTATTTATTCATTAGAAAATTTATTTGTGAAATAAATTTTAAATAAAAAATAACTCCATTTTAATATATATTTCTCATTGGCTTAAGAAATATTAATATATTTCTGTAATAATCATTAATATATCTGTAATAATCAATGTATTTCTGAGATATAATGTAAGGCTATGCTTTTAATGGCTTTATAACATATTCATAAATTATGATACACCTGATTTTATTATCCACACTGGGAAAAATTGTATTTAGATATGAGAAAAACCTAAGTTTTCATACCCTTCAGCCACCTTAAAGTTATAGGTTCCGAAAGGATAACGAGCAATTTCATTTTTATGATAGTGAATTCTTCATTTATAATGCGTTTATGAAACAGTCGTGATATTCCATAGGGCAATAATAGAGACTTCTCTTAAAATACAATTGGCTATAGATTCTTATTTTAATTTTTCATTGACCCCAAAATAATCTGAATCATTTTAAATACTATGTATAGTTTTCAAATAATCTCAATATATCCAGACACTTTATTTTATTCTTTGTATATATCTTTATGTATTTATGAAAATTGCAAGGGGTTAAAAGGAATTGGAAATGAAATTTTATATTTACTTTAGCTACTCAGAAAACTAGACTATTTAAATTACTAAGATCATTATGTAGAATATTTTCATTAACATTATCACACCTTTCCCCATGAATATTTAGATTTTGTTTGCTTGTTTGATATTCTATTACCCTTCTTCATATTCAAATAATAATTTGATGAAAATACACTTTCAGTTAAGCAGCAAATTATTGCAAAAGGCCATTTCAAAGAGAGAATTCAAATTAAAAAACTTCAAACACAACGGAAATTTTTAAATGTTGCCAGACTAACTCATGAATATTGAAGATCTATTTAACAGTAAAGGGAAGTAAAGGATCTGTTTTAGTGATATTGAAAACTTTGAATTCATTTCTTATTTCAATTCTTTAAGATTTTTTTTATCACTTTCTTTTCACAATGTCACTGGGAATAAAGATTAAATATAAACTGATAAGGGACTCTCAAAGGTACTCAATAGTGTTGATATATGAACCATTTTACTTGGTTTATTATTACTTCCTTTTTGTTGATGTTTTCCTCAATCGGGATCGAATTTTTCATTAAAAAGTACTCGAAAATTACAGGTTTTATTCTAATTTCATCACGTTCTTCTTTATAAATGTTTAATTAACCAGCCATGAATTTCATTTTTAACATTATTATTTCCTTCAAGTATTTCTGAAAAATATTCAATTTGAAAATGATTTCGGTCATTCAATTTTGAGCATCGTGTCGTTATGACATTAGATTTAAATTTCTCTATAAATGTTGTATACCGTGTTATAAATACCATTAATAGCTCATGGTTGCTGCACAGTAAGTGTACTCCTTTTACGCCTTACCTTATTTAAGGACTTTATTTAGAATTAAGCTGTATTTATATGCCGCAAGGGAAAAATTTGGAAAATTTCCAAGCTTTCTGCCTAGGTATTGATATTCAGAAAGCAAAAGGGTATCGACCATCTCCTTTTATTCAACAAAGTCTGGGATCAAAACGAGAACCTCTAATTTGAAAAAAAAATTGTCATTCCAGTCATTATAAGTCCTAGTTGCCCCACCATCCTTAATTTTTTACACATGATTGCAACATACACATTACATTACAGATGAAGCAGTTTAAAATGAAAAAAACGTTTTAAGATATCACACATAATTCTATAAATGAAGGATATATTTGAATTATAATTGTTTTTATTGTTTTAAAAATATTGTCTTTTTTAAAAAAAATTATCATTGGACTACTTTTATCCTATTGTTATTGTTTAAGTGGTAACTATACAATGATGAACTTTTAAGACTGATTGCTTTTATCGATAGGCACCATTAATGAGGATAAGTTCGAATTATGTTTGTAAAATTAACCACAAATTTTCCTAAAACAATTTAATTATTCAATGGTATTTTTTTATACTTAAAAAATACATATTTTAAATCACAACTGAATTTTAATCTGTTTGTAATGTCTTTTAATGCAAAATTTAAGTCTAATTCTTAGAAAAGTTGTGTTGCCATGGAAGAAAATTTTGTTAGATTTAACATTTAAAAAAGATCGTAATGATGAAATTAATATTCAAGTTTATTTATTTGCTTTATGTTTTATACTTAATGAATATTTTTTTGTAATATTTAATAGTGTTGGCAATCAGAATATGCAAATATTTTAACGAAAATGACAAATTGTAATGTTATTGCTTGTTATCCCCCTGGTGTAGGAAAGCCCACACCATGTCCAGAAGATCTTGCATAGGGTAGTATGCAGCTTCTTTCTTTCTTTTTTTTTTTTTTTTTGAAAAGGAACCACAAGGGCAGAAGACTGACTTGACCTCTGAACAGACATGCCATTTATAGGGTGGGCAGCCATTCATACTCCATTCATACAAGGAAAGGACAAAGACAGAATAGAGAGAGAGAGAGAACATCCATACCCAAACTGGGATTTGAACCCAAACCTCCCTATCCGCAATCAGGCATGCTAACCTCTAGACAGAGTAGGCAGCAATTCTAATGCTTCATCTGCTAATTATTCTTTAAAGCATACATACATGAATAAATGAGATAACAAGGAAACAGTAAAGATAATTTAGATGCACATAATATTTTGTTATACAGAGAAGTAAATTTAATCCACATATTATTTTAATTAAAGATATTCATTTAACAAAAATTGTTGCAGTTTTCTTAACGTTTAAATGATAACCCATTAATGAATTACTTTGAATAAATTTACTTTTTTCGGCTTACATTCTTCTATCATCATTATATTTTGACTTTGTTTATTCTAGAACTTGATATTGTGTCCCACAGACGAACCTAGAAATAGAGAATGGAAAGAAAAAAAAAAAAAAAAAAAGATCACAATGTTTACTGAAATATCTCTGCAGATAGTTCTATCTCGTCTTATTTGTATCTTAGATTCCGAAAGTAAACCATTCTCTGGCGTTTTATTTGTTTGAAGATCATGTGTAACTACAGTCAGCGAAGACGAGTAACAGAAATACTCTAGGCGCCGTTTTGGTTCGTTTGTTTTAGGAAATGAAGGACGTTCCAATGTATGCCATTTTAAGAGCAACGTCAAACTCAACAAATAATGGATATATTGTGATAAATTATTCTAGCTTTTGCTTGAAGTAAACATAATTCTCAGTATGTTGTTTCCTCTAAGAAAGTTATCATTTCCGCTCATTTAACAAAGGAGAAGTTTTTATTATTTAACATAAAATTTATAATTTTTTATAATAACATGTGTGCAATAATATTAGAGAGTAAATTATTTATCATATAATTTTTTATATGCCTTATTTCTCATGGAATGATGTTAATTATTTTCAATATTAAAACTAATCAATATTTTCCAATGATTTACATTGTCTTGCTTTATTTGATGAAAAATCTACAAATTACAAATGTTTAGTTGTTTGTTTTTAAACAGTACAAATCAATAACAATATATTGTAGATATTCTAGTATATCAAGTTTATATTAAATAATACCTAATAGTATTTTTCAATAAGGACAGAAATTTTGCCCAGCTATAATGTGACCTGAAATCTGGCAATAGGACCGAATAAACGCTTTGTATATAACAATTAAACTTTTTTTTCAATAAATTAGAATGAAAATGATTTTCTGTGTTGTCACTAAATGTTAAGATTGCAAAAAGATTCTCAATAAAATATGACAAATGTTCACTCAAAAAATCATTAGTTAATAGACGGATTCACATTACTTTTTTTGGTGGAAAGGTGGTTTTACAATACGTTCTCAAATAATTTCTATTCGGAATGAAAAATTTTAAATTAAAATCCACATGAAACTTTTCTAATGTTTTCCTTTGCGCACAAGTAATTACATTGACCTAATTATAACTTAACATTTTAAATATCAATGCTTGCAAGATTAAAAAAATACAAGTCGATTCTCAGACTGTTATTAATTGATATCTAAATTTTCAATGTCATTAATTTCTTATTCTATAAAAGAAAATGAATGATTTATTCATTAAGTAAATTATTCATATGATTTTGTTTTGATGAAGAATTTGAAGGATTATGATGGATCAATCTTCTTGTACATCGGAATTATGAAATTCTTTCCAATTTTGGAACTATGGTTGCACACTTACCTGGTATTATATTATATAAGATACTTTATTTCCCTTATAGAGCGTCAAAAAAGGACCTATTCCTAATGAATGGACATAAGAAAAAAATCAAGGATAAGTTTAGTAATTTATACAAGATAACTGTTTTCTTTATAGAAATATTGTAACATTAATTTTTTTCTTGTTTTAATCTCTAAATTGTACTTGAATATACTAGGATATCCTCTATATGGAATTAGACTGAACTTGAAATTGATAGAGCATGTGTGGGACATGCTAGGCCAATGAATCGCAGGACATGAACCTAGATCTTCGGAGAGCATTGCTTGCTGATTGTAGTTTTTTGCCCGAAGTGCAGATCGACTGTGTGATCCTCAGCATGCCTTGGCGTTGTATGGACTGTATTTCATCGTATGGGAGAAATACGATGCATTAACCATCATACCAACAGCATACCTTTCAGTTACTGTACAGGCTATATGTGAGGTAAGTGTTCCAAAGAGCTGTATAATAGAGGTTTGTATGCTTAGTATCATACATACACTATATATTTTGTTTTTCCCCATTACGTAATGAACCATGGACGTAATGAATAAACCATGTTTGTTTTGTTTCTGTACCTCTAGTTGCAGGTTACGAAGCTATCCTTTGTTCATGGTTATGTGTGTTTATAAAACTTCTGACCTGTTTTTTTAAATCTATTAAATGGAAAACAAATATTTTCTTTATTTAAAAAAAAAAAAAAAAAAAAAGCCCTGACACAATTTTTTTTTATTTTTATTTTATTCGTATACTTAAGCTTATATATTTTACCGCATTATTTACATTTGTCAAGGAGCTTTTAATGTGTTAAATTTTATGTAGTTAACAATTTTGTTTACAGTGAAATTCTTCTACCAATGAATGTTTGCTCCATACGTTACAGAAATGAATCTCTTCCTTAAACTTTATTTAGTAATCTACCTGGTATAAGGGGATTTGTTAAATGAAAATTTTTGTGTTTGCCTACATTAATATAATAAGCATAGAAAAATAGTGATGTTTAATGAGATCATCTAAAAACTTCATTTGAATAACTCATTTGTTATATCTATAGTTACAAATGTTTATTTCTTATTTTCAACTCTTGCACACAATTTTCCTATAGCCTTTACATGCAACAAATTCCATAACAATTTTTAATTTATTATTTGTTGCTTAATAATTTTAAGCATATTAAGTTTCTTAACGCTGTTTTTATTTCTAACCGATCAATTATAGTTGTTTGAGAAATTAAAATATAAACGTAGTCAAATTGTAATATAATTGTGAATAATTTAACAGTGACTGGAAAAGGAAAACATCAAGGTGTAATACTGTTCTAATATCCTAGTTGAAACTTGCTGTATGCAATTTAAAGAAATTATTGTTTGATGATAAATATTTCGGAGGATAAATATCTCAGATATGACAAACATTTCGGAGGAATAGTGAGATATTCGTCAGAAATGTTTGTCATCTATTCTTATTAAAGATAGTTGTTTCCAATAGTTATTACCCCTCTTGTTTATTTTCAAGACTGAATGAGATGAATTTAATTGAAAAATAATAAAAAATATAAGTGTAACAACCTTTTCTTGTTTATTTAAAAGCAAGAACAAAAATTTGCACTCATTATTACTGTGGTAAATTAAATTATTATCGAGATTGAATAATAAAAAAAACAAGTTTAAAATTTTGCTTATAAGTATTTCATATCACACCTAATAATTTTACTCTTGACAGCTAAAGAATCAAGAGTCTTTATTGTTTCTTTGAATAAAACAATTGTGATTTTACTATTCTTTATTATAGAACAATTTAGGGCCGTGGAAGCCGGGTTAATTAGGGCATCGTTCTCGTTACCAAACGGTGGTGAGTTCAAATCCCGGCTTAGCTGAAGATCCGTCGTGTTTACTAATGGCGACTGGGGCACGTAAAATATCTGGGTCGCAATGTCCTCCATGTTCCCATTCCAAATTAATACCTCTGGGGGTGGTTGGAGCTAGGCTTTGGATCTTCACTGGTTTCAATCTCTAAATTGGAAGATTCAGGTGGTGCTGCCATCTATGAGCCAAAAGTCATACTTCTACCTTCGTTATAGGGCGCTCTAGGAAGACGGAAGACGCTCTCTCTCTGACTTCTTTTGACTAGTCTCTGTAACGGGTGGGCTTGGCGTTTCCAAGTGTCATTAATAACAACAACAATAGCAATTTAGAAACAATATAAAAGTAAGTTAAAGTTATAATTTAATAAGAACAGATTTAAGTTATTCCATTTATAACTAATTTGGTTATATCTCGTTTATATAAGTTATCATATAATAACAGTTAGTTAAAGTAATGAAAAGTAATATTTCCATAATACAATAAATGTTATGTGCCTTGCAAATTAGTATTAACATAACGGTTTTGAGAAACATTCTTTCTTGAAACCTAAATATTTACTACCAATAATTTAAAGAATTAAGCTTTGGAAAGAGAGTAATTTGAAAAAACCTTTTTTTATAAAGTAGAAACGAGGGGAAAAATTAATTCAATTACTCGAACTTCTTTGAATAGTTTCTGAACTATTTTCTTCATAAAAAGCTATCTAATTCCGTCAAAGATATTCCACTTTGAAGGATAAAGAACACTGTAATTTGATCGTCACATGTGCCGTAAAATTAAGATCACCACCCAGACCTTAAGAATTATGAGTCTCAAGGGGATGTTTTATGTGAGTAGGTAAGACAAATTGATTAAAACTGAAAAGATGTAAAAGGACGCTGTTTATTCTCAAAATTTATGTCCTTTTTAAATAATTGATGTTGTAAAAAATGAACATTCAGAAAAAGTTATCATGTTTACAATATAAAAACAATTAAAAGTTATCTTACGCATTTTCAAGTGACATCGTTTTTAAAACATTAAGTTAAAATTATTATATTTGTAAAATTTTGTCACAAATGATTTATTTATTATTTTTAGAATAAATATAATTGGTAAATTTGATAGGTGATGCAACTAAACAGATGCGCTTTCTAATTAGGTTAGTTCGAGTTTTATAGAAGTGTAAATTTGCAATATTTCGTGATACACATTGAAGGTAAAAATTTCCTAAAAATTAGGTGTCTCAAACAATTCCATTTTTAGAAGAGATGAAACAAATGCTTTTATGTTGTTGTTGTTATATATGACACTTGGCGAAGCCAAGCCCAAACTTCAGGGACTGGACGAATTAAATCAGAAAGAGGGTCTTCCGATTTTGAACGGAGCACCCCCAAGAGGGTTGAAGTGCGACTTTGGCTCATAGATGGCAGCACCACCTAGTTCTTCCAATTTAGAATTAAAAGATAAAGAAGACCCAAGGCCTGGCTTCTAAACCTAAATTGGAAGACTCCGGCCTTTTATGATAACTCACTTCAGCCAATATTTTTATGATACATCTATAATATTTGTATGTTTACATTTCATCACAGTTACAATTTTTGAGACAATGGGGCCACAACTTTTTTAAAATTAAAGGCTTCTTTACTCTCTTTAATTTCCATCTATTTTTGTGTTTAGTTAAATTATGAAAAAATAAAAAAATGGAAAATTATTTTTCTTTAAAACCACGATGATAATTTACTACATGGTAGCAGATACATTGATAAGTTTTATTTGCATTATTTTAATCGATTACCATCAAGTAACATCTCTATGCCAGATACATGATCCCAGATAATTGGTAGCATTGTCATCCTGTGTGCTCAAAAATTTGAAAGAAAATATTATCTGTGAATATCCGTGGGCAAAATATCAGAATACTGTTACATGAGATGGACTTTTATTTCAAAACATTAATTATGGATATGGAAATGAATTCTTGAGTTCATCCCTCTTTAAAATCTTTTAGCAATTACTAGACACCATAATATATTTATGTCAACTCTAAATTAAGATGTATCTAATATTTGCTCTACGCATAATTACATAAAATTAGAAGTAAAAAAATCGTCAGTTGTGATAAAGTGGTTCATATTTTAAAATCGATCTTATAATTTTTTTTCAACCATTACTCTCTTTTGAGTGTATCTTAAAAATTTGCTATTTAAAATAACTATTATTAGAATTCCTTCAATTGCATTTAATATTTGTCTTTTGTTTCATGGATTTCTCTACCTAATTGAAAATAGTTATCAAAAATAACAAAATATGTTTAATGTAAAAATGCGAAATATATTTTGTATTGTTTTGAAGTGTTTTTTATTTCAATGGATGATATATCTTTACAAATTTTATAATTTATAAAAAAACTACCAAAATATTAGTTCCAGCTCTGAACAAACTTTTCTACACTTCATCTAGCTCATTATTGCCAACTCACTTGTTTTCTTATTAGAATGACGAGGAAAGGAAATCTATTTAAAGTAAAACTTATATTACTTTTCATATTTGGTTAACTTTACAAGTATATATTCTCATATATTTGTAATAAGTACTAAAATATTCATTATCATAAAAAAAGCTTAAGCAAATCCCAGAAAAATTGATTGAATTTTTATTGAGGATGAGAAATTAATATATCGTTTATAATGAATTTAACTAATTAAATAAAAAATTATAGGGATCATTTATCA
>JAPDSC010022439.1:58327-73650 GCA_026290005.1 Latrodectus geometricus | reverse complement strand
TATATATATATATATATATACACGGGGATCTTTTATAAATTGATAGTGTTTGCAGTCCCTGTACTTCGATCTAATAGTCGAAATGGTATCAAAATTTGGTATTTAGACTAATCAAAACATAAGAATAAGGATTCCATGAAAAAAAAGTTTAGTTAAAAAAAATCATCACAAGAGCATTTTGGGGCACTTAATACTGTATAAAATGTGAGAACAAAAAAATACTAACACATACAATCGTATAGTTAAATTATTAATGTTTATTTACTACATTAACTTCTCCGGTGAGGAATTAGACCACATTTAATGTGAGCACCGTTCTCAGAAATAACAATAATAAAACACGTAATTTTTTTCTAGTTCTAAATTCCCGAAGAGCTGCAGCTGCACTACATTGATTCATATAATACAGCTTAGCCAGTAACGCACGTTTCTGTAACGTGAGAGGCATGGCCACTAGAGTTCGTTTACTTCAGCTCAGATTATATGTCGAAACTATCTACTACTTGCTTTTATAGCCCCTATTACTGGCGTTGTCATGGCACAACATTTATATTTTTCTTTTATACCCATGTTTTATGCTAATTCTCGTTATTGTAAACCACATCAGCAGCGCCAAAAAATTCCCTAGCGGTGATTTTCGGAACTAAATTTGTTTTAAGGAATCCCCATGTTTTATGCTAATTCTTGTTAGTGTAAACCACATCAGCAGCGCCACAAAATTCCCTAGCGGTGATTTACGAAACTAAATTTTTTTTAAGGAATCCTTTTCCTTATGTTTTGATTAGTTTAAATACCAAGTTTGATGCCATTTCGGCTATAAGATCGCGCTACAGGACGCTCCATCACAAATTGTGAATTTCTACCCTAAAATTTCAAATAAGGTCAGATAGAGATTTTATATTAATGAGACCTAAAATTAAAATTTAATGTTTCCATGGCAGTATTTTGATATTTGTCATATTCATTGGCAGGAATACAATCATGTTATCATTACTCAAATGGATTTCAAAAGAAAAAATTCTTTTTGCGCTAAACTAGATTTAATTCATTAAGTGCAGCTTAACCATACTAGTGAAGTGGAGTTAAAATAATAATTTCTTTTTAGATTTTAATACCCTTCCGAATATTGCGAAGGGGAAGCCTACTAAGCAATCCAGTACAAGAGACTTCCGTTATGCATATTTTGGGGTGGACGGTAAGATAAATGCAGGAGCAGCATCACAAGCGTGTACAGCGACTGAATCAGAGAAAGATCCCTGGTGGCAAGTTAACTTGCAGAAACGCTATCTTGTCTATGGTTTTGAGTTATACAGTGCAAAGACAGAGTCTCAAGTAAAGTAGCTACTGACAACAGATTAAAATTAATTTGCAAATAATTTCAATGTTTAAAGAATTCTTTGAATGAAAGTGAATTTTTTTCCATTCTGAAAAATAGATTAAAGATCACAAACTAACTTGGCCTGATGGACAGTATGGCTTGCCAATGCCAGTATCTGGTTGCCCTACTAGTAAAGGATTTTCTTGGGAAACTGGTTACAGGTTTCATGATGTAGAGTTCGAAATAGTTCAAGATGACAAAGTTGACCATTGGTCATACGGAATGCTTTTGAAAGGTCAGTTCAGATAACATATACTTGGTTTCTTAATGCTTGGTACAGGTTTTAAGAAAAATCTTTTTTGCAGGTGGTTGGCAAAAGATGACAGTTGGGGGAGAAAAAAGAAGTGGTATTGAGCAGCATTTTTGTATTAAGACCAAAAATTCTACATCTGAGCATGCCACAAAAGAATGGCCATCCGGTGAATATTGTATCTTCATGTATGGGGATGACTGCCCTCCCAAATTCACAAGTGGCTATATTACGTGGAGCGACACTCATAATTTGGTGTCCGACAGCTATGTCGAAGGATTTTATCCTCGTGGCAACTACACACACCAAACCACGACGATATACTTTTGCTGCAGAAATGACAGTAAGGCTGAGCAGATGATAAAACTTCCAAAATACGCTCCTTTCTATCTTCTGAAATTCGGGAAGTCGTGTCAGAAGGTGGCAGGGATGTCCGAAAAGGAGCAATATTTCCATTTCATTGAAGACGAGCCTTCTTTGATGCCAACTAACAGAAAATACACGATCTATGGAATAGACAAATATAAAGAACCTCACCCAAAAATAGATAGGGAAAAATATGATAAAGGAATTGCACTATACTATTGCTATTATGATATATGTGAGTATATTTATTTTTCAGTCTGAATGATAAATTTTAATAAAAAATTGTTTATAATAAAAATACACATATATAGAATGGATGATAAAATATATTAGTTTGGGGAAAAAGTAATCCATTATTTTTTCGGTAGACGTCTGTAGTGATCGATATCTCGTGAGGTATCTATCAAACAATTTCAAATTTATGCTCGTTGGAAAGGTGACATTTGACACTAAAATATTTTCTTGCGGTTTTTTGGTTTGATTTATTCAGTTACGAGTACAAGGTTTTAAAAATGGAAGACAACAAACAGAAAATTCGATACATTTTCGTTTTTCTTTTGTAACGGCGAAAAAGATAGCCGGGTGGCTAAAATTGTGAAAGGTGTTATCGACTGTAACAACCAGTTACGTACAATTTTTGTTTCGTCGATTCCGTTCGGGTATTTTTGATGTTAGAAATGCACCTCGCATGTGGATACAGCATCGTCGAAAATGTCTATAAAATATAAAAAATGATCGAAGTTAACCGTATGTCAGCAGTCGTAACGCACAAGACCTAAAAATCTACATGAAAGCTGTTTTAAACCTTTTTACAAAGCGAATCCAAAAGAAGTTACATAAAGTTCACGTAAAAATAATGGATTTCTTTTTCCCCAACCTAATATATAACGATTCCAAAAAACTAAGTTTGGTCTCCAGAATCATATATAAAATATAATATTTTAATTTTTCTAAGCTAAAACTTATTGACTGATAAAAATAAGAATATATTTAATTGTATATATAAAAATGTTATTAAGTATATTTATTCTGCGAAACTCATTTTAAAGAAATGCAATATCCAAAACATTTTATATTTTAGCTTCCTGTTGGATATATGATTTTCTAAAATATTACTACAGTTGAAAAATAAATTAAACATATGCCTTTTTTTTTTTTTAAAAAAAAAAAAAGCCAATCTGGAGTTCAGCCAGACTGGCAATATGAAGTGTGATGCTTATACAAAATTAATTTTTAAGTTAATCAAATTTGAAAATGCTATGAAAATAGTAATTACATGAAATTAATTAGTAAATTAATTTATGAAATAATTATGCAAACAATTTTTGTTTTAATTACTTATTTATTGCAAATGAAGCAAGATTGATTGTTATATTTATTCTAACAGCCCAGAGTTTGCGGGGTTTCCGTGTTATGGTAGATGAAACTGGTCTTGAAAACACATACATTCAGTATTATGATGACCTCTCGTATGGCATTCGACATGCAGAGGAAGGAAAGTTCTTGAATGCCTACATTTGCTCCGTTTATCCAGTGACACAACCCGAATTCCATGTTCTCAAGGTCAACTGCACTCAACCTATCCATGGGCAATACGTTACATTGCAAGTCTATGATAGGTTTGATAGCCTTCAGTTCTGCGAAATGAGGATTTTTGGAATCGGTAAGGAAAGTTTAAATTATATCTGAGACAGGTATCACTTGTAGTAAGACAAGCGATCTCTTTGGAATACAAAAGTCTAAGTTCGATTTCAATAACGGTTAGACAATAGAAGATGAGAGGTGGGTGTTTGGTTTTGACATATATATCTGCTGGGTTGGTTTCTTAGAAGTTTTTCAAGTTCCTTCCCTTGTGACAAGTGAATATCGTCCATTATTTACGAAAATTCCACACAGAAAGCTTGCACTATAAGCGTCTTATTGTATTACACACTTTAACTTACGATATTTTTTATAGATAAATAATGTGTTAGCAATAGACGCTTAATAAAATCCCAGGTTTATTACAAAGATTAAATTAAGAAAAACATAAACAACATGGCCAAGTTTAATTCAGGGTCGACCTCATAACTATTAATAATATTTTGATACTTTTATTATTAAAACAGAAAATTGTATTCTAAAAATGGAATTAAAGGTTACGTACAATGTTTGACTATATTACATGAGTGAAAATCCCGAATTACTTACGAAGGTATCTAGAGACACGTGGGAAGCCCACATGAGATGATGTTTGACTTAATGCTGTACCCGACAACCAAGCAGTCTATGGTGACTTATTTCACAGGACTGTCTCATCAAAAGGTCATCTAGATGAATTGTAACGTCTTGTGATCAGTCTTCTAGAAATTAGCAAAACTGTCACAGCTCCAGTGGACACTATCATCCAACCTCGTTTCCATTTACACAATGTTCTCCGTCAGCTCGACCGATGATGTCCTCTTAGTACAGTTCCTCCTCAGGATTCTCCCCCCAGGTAACTCGAGAAGTCCGGAACTGATTCTCCTACTTCTTACAGTATTGCTCATTGCTACAGCCCAAAAACTGGTTCCAGTCTATCCCCTTGCTTCACTTCAGCTTTTCCCATGAAACATTACCTAGCACCCCTTCACAAATAGTTCTAGTTGCCAACCACAAGAAATATTAATTTGTATCCATTTGTGGTCAGCACAAGCTGTTATAAAACTGTTATAGTATATAATATAGAAAATTGTTATAAAGCTGAAGCTGTTATAATATGTAATATAGAAAGCTGTTATGGCTATTAAAAGCCTTATTAGTTTTCCACTATAAGATTATCGAACATGCAAAGTTAAATTTATCTGAAGAAAAATGTTGATATCAATTTAATTTGTTACCAACAAATATAAAATATACTTTAATTTTTAATATACTTGTTATTTTTATATAAACTACTTACAAATTCCATTTAGATATTTCCCGAAATTGTTTTAAAAATTTATATACTAGTATACAACTTACCAATTCAAATTAAAACAGTATAAAACTAATATTTATCAGAAGACAACACAGTTTTTAAATTTATTTGCATTGCATCGTTAAAATAATTAAGTAAATTAAAAATATAACAGCAAAACAAATTTATATTATAAGTAAACTAAAAATATAACAGCAAAACAAATTTATATTATAAGTAAACTAAAAATATAACAGCAAAACAAATTTATATTATTTTTTATGAAATATTAAGATGAATTAAAAAGTAAGATATATATTTGAATAAATAATTTTTTGACCAATTATTAGAACCATGTTTCTTCTAATTCAAGTATTTCAAATTTATGCAAATTTAAGTGTATAATGTTGATACAAAAAAGACTAAATTTACCAATAGAAAAGACCTAGCAATATAAAGTCCTTTTATTTTAGAATTAAATTTTATTTTTCACATACATGCTAAATAATATAAGTGCAAACACGATAATAAAGCGTTTCGCAGTGTATTCATATTCTACAATTTTTTGTTGCAAAATTGAGAGCCAGAACTTATGAAAAGAATTGAAATTCTTTCAGTATCAACGGGCAGAGAATTCATAAATGCAGACAAGTTAGATATCTAATATAAGTAAAAAAAATAAGATCCCAAATACAAATAAATGTGATATAAATTCACTGGAAATAATTATAATATAATATATAAATATAATAAATGTTTAAGAAGAATAAAAGGAAATGCATAATTCTAACCTAACTATAAAACTAACTGTTATCTAATTATATCCAATATATTGATATGGCAACTCAATCATAAGACCTGAATTCAGCAGGAAATCAACGAGATTTCTAGAACGTGAATATTAGGACAGCTCTAAACTACACGCAATAAAAATTAGGAGAAAGATGACGTGAGTTTTTGAATTAAAAGACTACGTTTTTGACTTTGGAGAAAAAAGTCAAAAAGTATATCAAAAGACAATTAAAATACTTTTTAAGCTTAGCATTTCGAGAATAATTATATAATCTGGGAAAGAAGAGAAAGTTCCTAAAATTTCAGATTTGTTAAGAAAAATATTTTTAACAACTCATATATCAGTTTTACATATGAAAAAAGAAAATTTGTTTCCATTGCATTTGATTTTACATAAAATTCAGGTATGTAGTAAAAAAAATAATTAATTGCAATTGTTCCGTTTATTTTGAGTTTTTCAGACTTAAATAATTACAATTTCTTAATTACATTTTATAATGTAGGAATCGGCAGATAACTTAAAATTAATTATAATCTTTTAGATAAGTGACAGGAAATTTTTCAGCAGCCTAAAGCCTATAAATAGAATTGATACAGAAAACAATACGAACTTGTAAAAAATTATGTTCATATTTTCTTTTTTCTTACTATCATATTACTTTCTAAACTATTCTAAAATAAGAATTAAAATGAGAAACTTTGTTGGTTACGGCTATTTATTCCCCATTTGTTAAATTAATGGCTATTTTGTAACCAGATTGTCTTGAAGCCTAAGAATTGGACAAAAAATATCATGCGCATTTTTATAAGATGCCATAAGGTAAATATGAATACATCATCATCTGAAAAAGATGAAAAACACTGTCGTAATATCCAGAAAAAATGCCACATTAGTAAAAATAACACACTGGAAGAACAAAATTTAAAATAAAATGTTTTAAACACTGTAAATACCGGATTACCGTATTTCTTTCTTGTACATAATCTAGGAATTATTTATTAAAAGAGTTTTGGATTCCGTATACTTCGCCGCGGATAATGTGATATAGAACAATCAAAAGAACTTACAAGAAAGTTTTGAAAGAAATTTTGTTTAAGTTTCATAAAAAGAATAAAAGATGGCGCCACCACGGCTCAATTATTTCAGCTACAATCAGCTTCTCCAATTTCCTTCATGAACGAATTCAGTTCCTGCTGCACAATTTTACAGTTGCAATTCGCTTATGTCTTGACGTGAGCTATTTCATCATGAAAATATTCAAATTCGTATATCGTCACATGGAAGCGAAAACATTTAATATGTACAGAAGATTTTAAATTAAAGGCTATATCGAAAGCAAATAAAAAAAAAAATACCCACAAACGTGTTAATGGGAAGTGAAAAACAAAACATGCACGGTACAAAAGAAAAATATATAAAATAGGCATTTCGAAAATAATCCATTTCTTTCATTTAATTATTAATGAAGCAAAGATATTTTTTTTAATGTCTACCATCTTTTTAAAAGTTATTAGAAACCAAAAATCAATAAATTTTACTAGAATATTGTCGGAATAAACTCTTTTGATCAATTTCGTGGATTCATCTCAGTGTATTGCACTTTGCAATGAGGTGAATCCAAAGAGAACTTTTTGATATTCATGTTTTTTTTAGTACAATTTATTATATTTTAATTATACTATGCATTTTTTTATATTATGTGTCACTTATATTAACAGCAATATATATTTTCGATTATTCGCCGAAAAAAGTTGCCGTGAACAATAAACCGCTGAAGATTATATACTTGAAAAATACGGTAAGTTAAATTGCTCCTAATAACACCATGATCATCGGCTATATAATTTCATTAATGATATGTTATATAGCAAACCGTGGTAGCCTGGTTGGGAAACGACGTCATTCTTTTGATCGAAAAATCGTAAGCTCGATTTCCGACTTAACCTAAGATCCATCGTGCTCACTGAGCCATGTTAAATACACAGTAGTCACAATATCTTCCAAGTGAAATGATACCTCTGAGGGTGCCAAATAAAGTTTCTTCGGAGTCTTCTGCTTTGTTCTTACTTCTAAATTATCATAAGTCAATCACCTTCAGGTAGTTTCATTGATTGAACCAATTCATAATTTTTTTTTTTACTCCAACTCTAAAGCCCCTATTACATTAGAATTGCCGATATTTCATTTTGAGCAACTCCCATAGACTTAACATTACGTGACGTCACAGCTCGATTTTCGGCAACTCGAGCTCATCGTCCAATGAATGTTCGAGATTTCTATTAGGTTTGCTATAAGTAAATAGCTGTTTTACTAGATTTATTAACAGATCGCTTTTCTGGCTAACATTTTTAAGGTTGCCATATTTTACTCTGTAGGTGTCCAGATGTCTTGATGAATTCTTATTTGGGAATTTAATTTGTAGCCAAAATTTGTTTACATTACGCCATCTTGCTATTGTTTCACTCAATTTTAGCGTTTGAAACTTCACGTTTAGAATGATAAGAGATAATCTTTGTCAACGTGAAAAGGAAAAATATCTGGTTAAAAAATTTCTTAAAACTTTTGTGTTAATTTCCTAAAATAAATAATATTATCAAGACCTAAAACAAAACTGGTATTTTGAAAACATAATATTTATTTATAGTTTTAATAAAATTAAGAGATCACTCAAACAACACAGGTGAAAATTCTAATCACGTGTAAACACATCTTTATAACGATGATATTTTAACTTTAATTCGGACGCTATTTCATCATACGTTCTTTGTTTTAATTTTGTAAATTTATATTGGGAATCTGAATTATCCCATTTATGAGGCTTTACTCTTATCATTTCAATAAAATCAATTTCCATTTCTTTTGTCCATTCAACACAGATATTTGCCATTTTCAAGTATATATATTTATCACATGCACTCATTAACAATAATGAAAACATGTTATTTCTTGGCATCTTATAGTTTCCGCTTGGCGAAAGTAAAAGATAACACCTGTTCCGTTGATCATCTATTGGCGATACGAATTGCTCGAGTTGCTGCTGCATGCACAAAAAAATTGCTCATTTTCGGCAATTCATAACGCCAATAACTTTCATTTGGCATAAAATTTGGCGAAAACTTGTCAATGATCAAATTTCAAATGCGCAGCTGTAAAAAAAATCTGAAATACCATTGGACGACGTGTCCGAGTTGCCCAAAATCGAACTGTGACGTCACGTAATGTTAAGTCTATGGGAGTTGCTCAAAATGAAATATCGGCAACTCTAATGTAATAGGGGCTTAAAGCTTTAAAATTGATCACCGTATAACCTACCTACCTGTTACATATTATTATTAGTTTAAAAAATGCATAATGAAAGCATATTCAAAAATCAATGATAAATTTGTACTTACATTCATGAGAAGGAATGTACTTTTTATTCATTAAAAGAACTACATGGATTATCAGATTGATAATAACACAAAAAAAAAAAAAAAACTTAAAATGTAAATTTGTGGAGGAAAATGGTTGCATCATCAAAAGCATGCAAAATCCAATTTCCTGAGCCTATTGAAATTAATGTTTAAATTATCCAAAAAAAGTCGTCGTGTGAATCTTTTATTGGAGATATAATTTCAGTATTTTTGAATTCAAGTACTATTGACGATAATTTTACTGATTTCTATGCACTTATACATTTTGCAAATCATAAAAGAATATTTTTAAGTAAAAAAAAAAATTCTACTATGGGTAGTAAAATGCTGCCATTTTGCTAAAAATGTAACTTTTAAAGATACAATAATTATTATGCTATATTATCACAAATATGTATTTTTTGGATATTACAGCATATGTTATTTACAAAATCTTAGTCTGAATACAATTTAATAATATGAAATATAAATAAGATTTCATTTCCAGAGTCCTGTGGGCAACCATTGGGAATGGCGTCAGAAGAAATTTTTGATAATCAGATTACAGCTACACCATGTCATTTTTGCGAAAAGTATCATCACACAAATGGAAGGTTAAATGCCGATAATGGATGGTGCGCAGCATTGAATGATAAGCTAAAAAAGTTTACGGTAAAAATGTTTTCTGTATATAACTTATATGCAACAAACTTATTAATTATCCAATTTTAGTTATAAATTCATAAATGCGAGCTATTTGCTTGCTTTTTTATAATCAATAGTAAGTTTTTATTGGAATAGCTACTATAATGATAATTTTTATTTGTTGCGTAGTACCTTTCAAGACTTTTAAGATTAAGAATTTTAAGATTTAAGATTCAGCCATAAGGAATAATGACTTCTGTGGTACCATAGCAAACGTTGCAGCCAGACTAATTGCAATTTTCATGAAAACCATTTTCATACAATCAAATAAGGAAAATTAAGATTTGAAATCGACTGGAAAGTGTAACATTTAAAAGTAATTACTGTTAAATACAGGATTTAATATAGTCTGCCAAAAAAATGTCATAACAACCGGTACCAGCTTTGAATTTTATTGGAAAAGTGCGTGAAAAAGGGGAGATATGCCGAAATGTGCATTCATTTCATCCTGATTTGCTCTTGTTATTGTAAATGAGATACGTCACATTCGGCATGCTTCTTTAAGGATTTCTGTATTTAGATATAACTAGCGTCATGGAAACAGAATCCAGGTCTTGAAATATTTTTGTATATTCGTCATCCGATTCAATATTTCTGCCAGTTTATTTTTGTTTTAACTTTTATTATTGAATGTGACCTGTCATCTGGAATCTCCATCACGTTAGGTGACAATTCAAGGAAATATGTGACAGTCCATAAAATTCTTTTTGCTCACAATATCCACATCTTTTATTTGTTAAAAAATTGCAATAAATTTTTTGTATCCAGTATGATTACTATGAGAGACTGGTTGTCGAATGTGACTATAGGGGGGGGGGGACAGTTACTTGTTCCCTATATTCCCAAACGATATATGCAATGCAAATCATCCTGCAAATTAAATCGAGTGGAAGAAGCAGATGGTTTCACAAATCATGCTAACCGGAGGTGAAATTATCACTCATCCTGTTACGCAATTGAGATCATATGAAGACTTCCGGTTAAATTTCAACCGCATTAAGAAAAATTCCTTTATTTACCGTAGTTGTGCGCTCTCAAGGGTGGCTGTCTGTATGTTATAAAAAAATCCAGCAGAAAGATCCAATTTTTCTGCTACTTTTTTTTTTTTTTGGTATAACCTTAATTGTAAAACGATGGTCAGTTATCTTCGTGTGGAATATCCATCTTATTAGATAGCAATTCAAAGATCATAGCCTACAAGTCTTTGAAAATATTCACATTTCATTCAGTTATTAAATTATTGACGATAGATTTTTTATCCAGTCATCCAATGGAATATCATTTTATTTCGTTTCATGATCCATTCTGATGATAATATCAGAGTGGTTGTAGACGAACGTGATGTTTGCGGGTACGATTCTTTGTTCCCTATACTTCCAATCAATATGCGCAATGCAAATGGAATTCATTTCGCAAATTAAAACAAATGGAGCAAGCAAATTGATTTATATAGAGAGCACATCAGATGTGGAATTATCGGAATTCTTGTTAGGTGACATTTACGATGAGGTTTCTAATTCGATTCCGGCAACACTTCTCCTTCTGTCTTTGCATGCATGCAGGCTAAATTCTTCCTCTTATTACATTTAACAAAACGAGAGGCATACAGAAACGATTGCTGTTTTCAAGCCTGAGGTGGCCACGGGTCGAGCAACACTTGTCTTTCTCTTCCTACATACCAAAGGGGACCACAAGAGAAATTCTTCTTAAAAATAACGATTTAACAGCTTAAAGGAGAAACAAAGCTGAACGGTATCAGTAGGAATGTGGAGGCTTCGGTAGTCTATATATTTCAGATACCCGTATAGTTTAGCTTTTCCTAAGAAAAAGGGATATGATGTCATCCGATAAAAACTCCATACACACAATCGAACGATGAAAATTTTGCTTGAAATGGTTGGAATTTCAAAACTGACAACTGAAGTGACAACTATTATCAAAATGGATCATGAAAAGAAATAAAACTATACGGCAATCGGTCATCGAGAAAGCTTCTTGTTGGGGATAAAATTTTCTTTCTTCGAGATCGTATAAATGAAACAACATACGGAAGCTCCCTCAATCCAAGCGAAACGAGCAGGCTTCCGTAGTCGATATTTATCCCCAATGCTCAACTTTCCCAAGTGAAGTGATATGACTCCATACTATAAAATCACCTTATGTTACCTAATAATAACATTTTGGTTGAAACATTCAAAGTTTCAAGTCTGACATTACAATTTTATCGCTTTCTATTGGTTTCAAGGAAACGTTTTCCCTTGGAAAAAAAATAACAATATCACTAAAAGCAGAAGCATATGGTTGTTCCTCAAACAATTCTATTCTCCCCACCTTTTCAAAGAGGTGATATCAGCATTTTTGAGAGGTAAAATATTTTCGCTAAGCATAACAGAATTTTTCTTGAGAGACGACACCCATATTGTTTTTAAAAGACAAAAGGAATATTATTATCAGTTTCTTTAACTGGAATTTTAAATTAATAAGTCATTTAATGGAATGAAGTTTTTCCTTAAAAGACAAAAATAATGCAAGATTAAAAACGCTTTTATTGCCTCATATATTAATACAGTCATCAGTTGTACAATTTTTATGAAATAAAAAAATCACTTCTCGCACGTCAATTATAATTAATTTAGTAGTTTAAGTTAATTCTAAAACTCGGCGAGAGAACTTCAATCAGACAAGCTAGAGTTGAAAACGTCAAAGAAAAACAAATAAAGAAAAATAATTAATGCGATTTTCTCTGTCTGTCTGTCTGCAGCTGTGTAATTTTTATTGATTAATTTCAAATGGAATGATATTAACATTTGAAGTTCTCTTTTGTATCAAGGAAATTATTTAAGAAAAAATTACATAGAAAGATTGCTGAGTTTTGTGACATAATTATTTATGAGTATCTTTCGAAAAACAAATGCCAGACATAGGAACATTTACTATTTTGTTCTGCATGGAAAATTATTCAACAGATAAGATTTCTAAACACAGTATTTTTTCTTCTCTCTTTTCCTTCTCCCCACATAGTTGTTAAAATTATTACTCTCCTCCGCAGATGTTTGTTTTTATTCGCTACCAGCTGCTTATTCCTAGCGCCATATAATGGTTTAGTGAGCTATCGTTTTATTTGTATAATATGGCTGCTACCGATTATCGTTTTCAATTAACCCTTTCGCGAAGGGAAGCGCTATCGCTCACTAATCGCTGAGGCCGGCAGTTTCTTATGCGAGTGTCTGTCCAAAGTAGGAAACTTTCTGCTATTAAGCCTAAATTCATGAATTTACCGAAGTACCAACGCATTGTTTAATAATTCTCTGTATAAAATTCGAACGGCATATGCTTTTTTTTATATATATTTATACACATTTTAGTCACTAAAGTCATTTCTTGTTTAAATATATATTTTGCACATATTATTTTCATTACTTACTTTAATGACATTTAACATTATATATCTGAAAACTAAATATGTTACTTACCGAAATTATCAACGTTATCGAAATAATAACGCAAACCGAATTACACAAAGCTCTAGCGAAAATAAAACTCCCTATTTAATATAAACAAATATCACGTGCAAATTTGAAGAACTGACATAAAGCATTCCATTCGGAAGCATTTATTTTTTCCTATGTTCTATGCATTTATTTTCTCCTCTATCCTTTGATGTTTATAGAATCGAAAACCATGGGTATGTGAGTCATGCTTCTCTCATTTGGAGTAGAAGGTCAAATCTGCATGTGTCTGAAACCATATGGACATACAATGCCGTCTTGTGGCTAAAATTATAGTTTTTAAAACGTTCTAGGACACTGGCACATATATATGACGGCCGGGATTGAACGAGAAAAGGCTCTGTCACACCTGTGCGTCGGCTGAGAAATAAGTGTGATTCTTGCTGACACGTATGCGTGGCCGAAAGGGTTAAGTGATAACGTCGATATCTGAGATGGTCCTTATTGTTCATAAATAGATTTTTGTTTAACAGGAAATATTCTTCAAATATTGAAACTGTTTGCATAGTGTGTCCAGTTTCCTGTTTCTGCTGAGAATTTTTAGCCTCGTAATTTTTGTTATTTTAACTATGGTTGAAAGACACCTGCAATTGGATGCCCTCCATACAATTCTCCAATTTCAACTTCACGCATTACATTTACACACATGATTCATAGACAAAGGTTGTATATAAACTATTGTTTCTCTCTTTGAAATCATAAATGTGTGTCATTTCATTTTTATCCATAGAGAGGATTTTACGAATTGTTCAAGATAGGAGAATTAAGATTGGATTATAACAGATTATTTTTGTTATTGCTTATATTATTTTATTTTTGTCCAAGTTTAACCATCAGTTAAGCTTGATTTTATTATTTAGGTTCATTACTTCAGTCAACTTTTCATAAAAAAGTAAGAGAAAGAGAGACTACTTCATTGTACAAGTTCGTTTATTTTCATGTGGTTTATGTTTTAATATTTTGATTACAGCTATTTGACTTCAGTCGTTTGTATACTTAGAGTTCCCAAAACATTTATCATTAGATGAGATACTGAACTTTGTACCCAGCGTCTTTTCATTGTTGTAACCATTGAATGCAAATTAATTATGATTATTTTTAGCATGACGTGGCATTGTAACTTCATTCGTTATGAATTATAGTCTCTTTTGAAATCAACAAGTTCCTTATGAGGTAACATCACAACAGAAGCCGCCCAACCTGTCTAGTGGTTAACGTAACTGACTACGCATGAGGAGGACTTGGGTTCGAATCGGTTTGAATCGGCATGAGGAGGACCTGGGTTTTGAAGAATACTTAATAGCAAGTTTCTGGTCCTTTCCTCAGATGATGGATGAATGTGGCCCGCCCTATAAACGGGTTCGTGGTGGTGGTGTGGCGTGGGCGAAGCTATTCGTAGCTCCGTGACTTGGTTCACAGGCTAAATGGGCTAATGTACATTACTTGCTCAAGGGTGCCCGCCATTTAAAATAAAAAAAAATAATAAATAAAAAACATCACAACAGAATTATGCGTCGCAACATCGGCTATAACAAATATATGATGGCTAGAACAAATATAAATTATCCACAATTTCTCTTCCATTTTATAGCTTAGTAGGAATTTATACAATATATGAGACAATATTAAGTATTCTTTAAAACATAAATTACTTTCATACTTGCTATAAAGTGTTGCTTGTGAAAATTTGTAACAATTAAGCTTCATTCCAATATTTTTTTCGTTAAAGACATTTTTATTATATCACATTGTAAGTAATTAAAAATTAATATTAATTTCAAAATTTAAACACAAAATTTGTTTTGTGAAATAAATGATTAAAACAATGATTATTAAAAATTGAAAAACAGATGAGTGATGTGTAACATGTAAAATCACCAATACGAGTATTTTATTATTCGATTTATAATATATATAAATTAAAAAAAAATATATAGTCTTTGAGCATTCTGCTACCGAAGGAAAGAAAATGTTTAATATTATATATATATATATATATATATATATATATAT
>JAPDSC010022439.1:29745-58227 GCA_026290005.1 Latrodectus geometricus | reverse complement strand
ATATATATATATATATATATATATATATATATATATATATGCTAGTAATTTTTTGGTTGAGTGCCAGCTAAACTTGGCAAAATAGGGTGCGCTGCTCCACTTTTTTTTCTTTTTTTTAACTGAACAGTAATTTGGAGTGGAGTCTTCAGAACATACATACCCGTTTATAGAGTAAACAACTATTCATACTCCGTTCATACAAGGAAAGGATAAAGACAGGAAAGAAAGAAAGTACATCTATGCCCGAACCGGGATTCAAACCCAGGAACTCCTTATCCGCAGTCAGGCAAGCTGACCATTAGACAGTGCGGGCAGCGTACGCATGCTGTTAAGTTCTCTGATTTTAGCTCCCTGTAAATCAAAATCAGGGAACAAATTTATAAATAAAATTTTAAGTCCTTGATTAAATTAAGAGTTCAGAGACTCAATTTATGTTCAGGGGATTTAAATTTTATTTATAAATTTATTGATTTTATATTTATAAATTCACTCAATTGATTGTATTCTTTCATAAGAAAAACGCTTTAATGAAGAACATATTTGTTTCATAAGTAAATATATAATTCTTTTGAATGAGTTTAGCAAAATATGCAACTTTTTGATAATTAAAAAAATTTAAAATTGTAACCCTAAATAAACTTATAAAAAATTATTTATTTTCAAGGTTGATTTGCTGAATAATACTATTGTAACAGGAGTGATTCTTCAAGATCTTAATGGGGCGCCCAAGAAAACTCAAGTAACCAAGTTTTACTTGTTCTTTAGTAATGACTCTAAAACTTGGAAGTGGGAAGAAGAACCAGTTGGTCACCAAAAGGTATGTTTGATAAACAGTGATAAGAATGTTAACTTATCTTTTTATGTTGATAAAAGATAAAATTCGAAAAAGTATCTGTTTGTTAATATTGAATTTTCTATTCTTTATGAATAATTAACTTCTAAACTGAATCGAATTTGGAGTGTTATATATGAGTACTTCAGTAAACTTTTATTTCTGGAAATAGTATATTTGCATCAAAACTATAATTTGTTAATCGTATTAGAATAGTAGTTTCATTAAAAGGGATTTTTTTTCTATTTTAAATCAAAATAGTATTTATACCGATACCAGAGTTATTAAGTTGATTAATATTTTTTTTAAGTACAAATTGCGTAGTCTGTAGGAAGCATTATTTAAATATAGAGTAGACGTTCGTTTTCACAAATTTTTAGGCACTGGTAAGCAGTTCGTAAAAATGAAAGTTCTTAAAAATTGAAAAATAATGTATTAAATTATTAAGATCTTATTTTTTCACCAGACTACTTTTTCTTTATACAAAATATACGTTTAGAAGGAATTATTTAGAATGTAAGAAACATGCAAAATAAGATTCATTCCTAAAAACACTTCATTTCATTGATTTTTCACATTTCTAAAGCTCAACTCGAATCTGGCTTTAAATTTCTGGTGTCTACCATTCGATACTTTGAAATCTTTTATGTTCAGCTTCTTAACAAAACAGTTGGGTTTCTCTATGATGATTTTAGTTTATTAATGAACATCAACAGGAATGTTCATTCTTCTCATTTTTTTCAGCCAAGATTAGAATAGCCAAGAAAGCCAACTATTTCCAGTTAAAGATATGTTTTGCAATATTTTCGAGAGGGGATCACTTTCTCTGTTACTATTTCCTTTCGCACATTTTTTACTAGGTTGCGAAATTATAAAAAAAGGGTTTTTTTTAAAATTTTATATGTTTTAGTAATTTTTGTTTAATTTTAAATTTTTCTTCTACTTTCATAATTTTCTTTTTACTTCAACTGATAAACACGTTCCTTTCTTCAACTGCTACAAAACCTCAAACGAATCGCTTCAATCTCTCTCGACAAACTGAACTTCATAAATTGAAACCAATTACATAATCTGAGAACGCTAACTTTCAAATAGTTGTTTTCCATTTCTATGTTCTAACGTATGAGGAGGAGAGGAGAATTTTTTCTCCTTTCATACGGGAAACAAGTGAATTCGGTACCACAGTTCTTTCCGATCCAAAGTTTGATATCCATGTGTCTTCGATCAAAAATGAATCTAATTCTTAGGATTTTATCAAAAAGAAATCAAACAGAAATTTTAAAAATATTAAATCATTAGAAATAAAAAAAAAAAATACAGAAAAAAACTCTTTGTCAGAAACGAAAGTTCTCAAAAAAATATTTTTTTATAATGAGGCCGGCCGATGGCTAAGTAGTATGCGTTCCTGTCTCCTATGTTGTTGGTTCGGGGTTCGAATCTCGGTTCTGCCATGGACGTTCTCTTTCTTCCTCTGCATTTCTTTGTCCATTCTCCTAAGATGATGCATGAATATGGCTCTGCCTATAAATGGGTTTGTGGTGGTGTGACGTGGGTAATGCGACTCGCCTCCGAGACTTGGTCCACAGGTGCTCACCGGGTAACGCTAAATGAGTAGCAGTTTCCGGCCTTGTAGTGGCGAAAGGTCAATCACTTAGTGCCCACCTTAGGAAAAAAATAAGTAAAAAAAGTTCTTAAATGAGAGTTAAAATTATCATTGTGTCTATAGTGTAAGAGTAAGGACTAGAACTAGTTCGTAAAATTGTAAGTATCATAAATTAGAGGTTCGTAAAAACGATCGTCTACTGTACTTCATTTATTACAAAATTTCTAATCTTTTCCTGGTAAATTACATTAGAATTACTTAACCAGAGAAAAATTTTTCACATCTTATATATTTAAAATATTGGTCAAAAGAATTGAGTATTTTAACTAGTAACTCAACTGTCTCTCTTTTATGTTAAAATTTCTCAGCTAGATTATAGATTTTATTTATAAAACATGTTTTAGTAAAGTTGGAAAATAATAATATCTTCCTATTATTATATCTTTATTTTTAAGATGATGACATGTATTTCAGATTTACGAATGTGAACAGTGCAAGTCTGAGTTTTCTGACTCCAAGAGGCTAAACGACGTCGGAGTAAGGTATAACTTATTGAAAGGGATATCCACTCGCTTCGTTCAGGTTCAGATATTAAAATTTTCCGAACAACCCTGCATGAGAATGGAAATAATAGGATGCCGCAATAAAAGTAATGTATCTGATATACTTTCAACAATACATTGATAAAACAAATTCTTGATAAAGTTGCATTAAAATTTCAGGATTTTATTTTACACAGATGCTATACAATTATTTTAGCGCCTTTTTTAATTTGGCGAGTTTTTTGGCGGATTTTGCTATTTTTCTGATAACCTAGATTTCTAATTATGTAAGGAAGATCAAGTATACGAAGGAAAGCTAAGATTTCCAAATAAATAAATAAAAATTTAAATCGTCCTTGCTGATTTAGACTAATCATAAAGCGGATGTTTTGTCTTTCATATTTGGTTTGCTTTTTCTGTTCACCAAGGCGCTAAAAGCTCCAGTCACTCGAAGATAGTTTCTTAAACCGATACTCTGATCTTTACGTATGGAATAGGCTTATTAACAAAATAAATTTTTTAATTTCGATTTTCAAAGAGTTCAAAGAGACGCACTCGATGTCTTGTTTTCCGCGTGCTTGGAACAATCAATGTTTTACGCACAAAATGTTCTTCAAAGTCTTATTGAATTGAAATTGAACGAGTCATCTGGCGAAAATGATGCAATGTTTTCTATTCGGGTATGGTTCAATGATTTTGATTTGTGTCAACATGCGCATTGCTGGAATTCAGTGAAAATCGCTTGAAACCATAGTTATCTCTGTCTGTGAACAATCAATGAAATGCACAATAAAATCTGTTGGAAAATTTTTATAAAAAGATACGTTTCTACAGAAGAATTTTTAAAATATTAGATATTCTATACATCAGATACTCGAAATTTAAATTTTATATTGTGTACCTCGGAAGTTTTCAACAAAAATGTATTAATAACGTAACAAAATGTTTTACAAATAAAAACAAAATTTTCATAAGTTTGTATTCCAAATCTTTTGTCATGGAATATTAATGTACAAATATATATGCATATATATTTTTGAATAAATATAAACACGTACTATGATTTATTTATTGCTTGCATAAACAATCAAATATTAGTATTTAATGTGATTTACATGATAAATTAATTGAATGTATCTTTACTTAATGATTAATAAGTATTTATTTTTAATAGCGGGATCGAGACAACATCTCCAAAAATATATAAAATAACCAATCCCATTAAGATATTCAACAAAATTTCCATTTCAATTGCTCAAAGAACTAATTCCACTGACAAATTTACTTGTTTTTGATGGGTGGACAAAATTGCATATTCAGTACTATTGCTTAACTCACAGACCAGTTATAAGTAAGATAAAGTGACGTACGCATGATCTCAACTGTAACGAAAGAAACAACCACTTCGTGATTAATAAATAAAATAAATAAATAAATAATAAATAAAAAAATCGTTTTAATAAAAACTAAGGCTTAAAAAAGTATTTATTTTGGAAATCTTATTTTTTATGTCATTATGGTCAAGTTTTTAGTACACTGTTTCAACTTCGCGTTTTTTTTATAAAAACTCTTGTAAGGTGTTTAAGTGATTTATTTTTTATTTAATTTATTTTTAATAATCCCAATGTTTTAAAATTTGACTCGTATTTTTCATTTTGATTTAATTTATTTAGAAATAAACTATGATGTAATAGCTTGGCGATATTTTTAATCGCCAAAGAATTTAAAAATACACCAAAATAATTTCATGGTATCTGTGCCATTTAATGAAACTTATTTTCAAATTCATGTTTTAAATTAATTGTTTAAATAAGATATAAGCAATTGACTGTTCAAGAAAGAGATAAATCAGCAATTCAGAGCTTAAATAATAATATGTGCTTTCGTTCTGTAGCTACGTGCATAAATGTCATCAATGGTTCCTCTGGTGTTGTGTCTTCTCCAAATTATCCACGCTACTACGGACAAGATAAAAATTGCTATTGGATCATACAACCAGTTCCTGGCAAGCACATTGAGTTAAAGTTTATTATTTATGAACTGGCAGAACAGGACGATATTTTGAACTCTGGAACCTGTCATGATGAACTCACTATCTTTACAGGGAAAGACATCTCGACAGCTCTTTTATCACCTGACAGAAAACTTTATCCAAAGCGCATCATTTCCAATGGTTCTATGATTATACATTTGGAAAGTTGTTTTAGATACTCAAGAAGCAGATATAGAGGCTTTTATGCCGAATATAAATCTGTTGGTAAGCTATAAATTTAACATATTATTACAATGAATACATTTTACTAGACAAATAATTAGAAAATAAATGCATTTCAAAGCATTTTGCATTAAATTCATTTTGATTAAATCTTTAACACTGTCTAAAACGTATTATCTATCAACATATGAAATATTTGTTATAGAAATATTTGTGAATCGTTATTCTTTTCTCATAATTTTGTTAGATTGTCCAGGATGTGGTGTTGGCGATTTTCAATGTTCTCAAGTACATGTGTGTGAATCAGAATGCGGAGAAATATTGTCCATTGGTCATCCTCTTAACTATCAGAATAATCACCGATGTGGTTGGTTAATTAGGTAGGTAAATGAATTATTCTAAAAATTAATACTAATTTTATTTTACATTTTCGCAATTTTTTGCCATTGCAATTGATTAATTGATTAATTTTTCTTTTAAAAATAATACTGCAAAATTTCAAGTCAAATTTCGCTTGACTAAGAATATGAATAGTATCAAAGTTTTGAAATTAATCCTGAACTTATTAAGTATATATATAGAATAGTTATTGATGTAACTGGTTAATTAGTTTAATAAAAATATTCTAAAAATAAATACTCTACTTCAATATTTTCACAATCTTTTGACATTGATAATATATTCATATAATATTGTTCTTCAAAAATATATGGAAAATTTAAATTTTGCAATACTGTTGAAAGTTTTCAAATATTACAATAGAAAATTATTCTTTTTTTTTTTTCACAAAACTCATGCGTATTGAACACTTGAAAAAAACTCAGAAATTATATTAAAATATAAGATAAGTCATTTTGTTTAGTTTTATATTTTACCTAATGAAAATAACATATTTATTGTTAAAAAATTGACTGTGAATTTTACTTATAAACTGTTTTGGAAAAGCGAACCATTAATTGAATATCAAGAATTTGAATGAATATATGACATTTCATTATATATTACTAACATTTTTCATGCTTTTTATTCATTTTTTATTAATTAGAGCCAAACCACTGCACTTCATTAAAATAATTTTCGAGGACTTCGATATCGTTGGGGGAGAAAACTGCAAATATGACTATTTGGCGATATACGATGGCGATACAAACGATAAGTCAAACCTGATTGGTCGTTTCTGCAATTCCAAGAAACCTTATGTAGAAATAGTATCAAGTTGGAATTCATTGTTGATAGAATTTTCATCCGATGCTGAAGGCACTGGAAGAGGATTCGCCTTGAAATATTCATCCAAGAGTTTCGAAATGACAGTAGATATTAATCATACCGACAGTAAGTAATTATTGATTTCATAAAACAGAAAGAAAAAATAAATTATTTATTATATATAATGTAATAAAAGTATAAATTAAATTTTTCATAATACATTTTACAGAATAATTTAATATATGGAGCATTCAAAATTTAAATCTATTTCAATCAATAGATGTCGCCACTAACCAATGAAGGCTTTTGAAATAACTAAAGACAAATTATGCATTTTAAAAGCTGCATGCAGTCGCTCATTTATCATCGCTCTATATATTTTTATAAGCTACTGAAGATATAAAACTTTTCCTTTCTGGAATGATTCAAAAATTCGATATTAATATAATAATATTAAACAAACTCTTGAAAAAATATTTAAATAAAACTGAATTAATTAAATCTATAAATTAACAAAATATCAGAAAAAAATGTATGTTTTGCAAAATGTGTATTTAATGTATTTAATTAAAATTCAAACATCTTTTTAATCGAAATTCAATTTTCAATGAAAATTTTATCTATTTTAATTACGATTTCCATGTAAAATAATTTTGGAAATCTTATTTAACCATTCAAAGTGTCTTCATATTCCAGTATATTTAAATATTTGAGTGTCTTTAATTCAATATTGATACTCATACTATTTTGAATTCTATACTCATTGAATTATATACAATTTATAGAATAATTTACTCAATATTAATATTTCATTTAGAGAATGTTTCATCAACATTACTTTATCAATACTTACTTTATCAACATTATTTACGCATTCACAAACGTTATAAGAGGTACATGTAATTTTCTGAAGAAAAATCTTTGAGTTGAAGAGGCTGAAATTCTATTTAGAGGTAGACTGAAGTATATTGAATAACACCCTATCAAATTTTCACGTTGTGAAATAGGCAAAACGAGTAGTCATATATGAAGATACAGTTGTATAAAGTCACATAAATAAAATAAGGTAAATGTGAATAAAAAGTGTTCAGAGCTTTCGAGTAATCAGTATTCAAGATAAATGTTTTTTATGGTTACCAGATAATGAAAAAAAGAAACTTTTTCAATAATTTCTTGTTCATCTATGGTGTGTTCACATAGAACTATCAATTTCAGATATCGCTCTATTCTTAGAGGCAATATCTGAAATTGATAGTTTGTCATTTTCGATAGGCGTTCATTATTCCGATATTTCTTGAAATTAGAAATAATTCTAAAACAGTGAAACAGTTGTTCATTGACTTTATACAGTATCCAGAATTATAAGATTCTCTCTTTTGATAAATTTATTGCTCTGGTGCCTTAGCAGAAATCAAGAGAAATCTCAAGATTTATATCAGCAGTTGGTAAAAAGTATTTTCTATTATATTGTGTTGTGATAGGAAATACTTTCGGGTACAATAAGTTAGAGTACTTTTATTCGTAAGCTTGAAAAATGTACAATTAAAGTATCATTGCAAATTTGTCAGTGTCTTATTATCAAAAAGTCATGCTAATGGAGGAGAATATGTCTTTAACACGATAAAAACCACGTAATGGTCTAAAGAGCGCAAGTGAAGCGCTATTCGCTAGAACATTATAGTCAGCATCATAAGAATTCAGAAATCAGTGTCTATTCAGAATTCCTTTGTTTCAAAATTCAACCACTATCCTCAATTGCAAAACTCTTTTACACCAAAAATGATGATATTATTTAACTCTGCAGCGATTAGTTTTTACAGGCAGCATGTTGAAAAGTTGTTAACTTTTCTCTTGAAAATAAGGGTACTCACACAACTGAGCAAATAACTTTTTATTTGTTTGGAGAATAAACTTCCATTTGCTAACGAATCAAGTAAGACATTATCGGGTAATTTACAAAAAAATTAATGTTATATTTATATTTATAAATTTTTGCTGCATTTCATGAATAAATGTATTTTTTATTTTTTTGCCATATTTCGTCTCAAATAAAGAAACAGTAATCACAGTTCTTTAATTGAGACGAAGTTCACCCATTTGTTAAAAGTTAAGTAAATTCAGCAAGAAAAAAATTAATATTTTAATTCTGTTTTTCTTTAGTATCGACAGTTATTTTATAATTTAAAAGAAAATATCTCTGCCTATCAAGTGGTCAGTTACCTGACTATGGATGGGAAGTTCCTGGGTTTGAATTCCGGCTCGACCAAGGATGTACTTTCTCTCTCTTCTTTCTTTGTCCCCTCCTTGTGCGAATATAGTATGCATGATTTGCCTATCCTATAAACGGGTATCTATGTCATGTATGTACTGAGGAAGTCTGACTCCACACCAAATTACGGTTTAGTTGTAAAAGTGGAGCAACGAACCCCATATTGTCAGCCTAGCTGGCACATGAATACAACATTAACAACAAAAGAAATTATCAAACAAATTATTAAAAAATTTTTTTCAATCTCATCCCAATATTATACTTTTAAATCATTTATTGTTTTCTTTGATGGGATTTTGACGCAATTAATAAACAATTGTTAGCATTCTTTATAAATACTTTAATCTAATAAAATTGTATAAGGCAATTTCCCTAATTAATAATTAGATATTAAATTTTAAATCCATTTATTAACACATTGACTGCCAGTCTCTAGAGATGGGGTTGATAGTTACTGCCAACATACTAATTATTGGAAATTATTAATGAAATATGATTATTTTTTATATGTAAATTAAATATTTACAGATAGTTTCTAATCATAACTCAATGCCAATACCAACAGAAATACCCTGCAAGCAATGCCAAATGAACTAGAGAATGAACAATCAGAAGTAGAATTTCCCGCGCCAGCGCGTGACTTACTACTGAGACATCACCCCACATCACGCGTTGGTGCTTGATTGTCTCTTCGACGATAACGCCACGCCACGTGCTAGCACGTGATACGCAGTCAATGTGTTAAAGCGTTTTTATGAACTTAACGATTATAATTACATATGATGATACATTCTAAAATATATATTTTTGCAGATAAAGTAGCTTGTCCTGAATCTTGGAAATATTACAATGGGAAGTGTTACAATGTTTATGAAGAAACCGATGCGATACAGTGGCATGAAGCGGAAGCAAAGTGCAGAAACAAAAGTGAGAATACAGGCCATTTGCTAAGCATCTTGGATGTAAAGGAAAATGACATCGTTCATTTCTTTCTGACGTATTTTTGGAATGCGAAACATAAATCTTTATACATAGGTAAGGTAATAAACGAGAAAATAGTTAATAAGGATAAATTATGTATAATTCATATTAAAAACATTCGTATTTCAACGCCAACATTTAATTACGAATTATCAATTTATTTTGTTTTATAGGCCTTAATGATGAAAATTTTGAGGCTACATATAGATGGACCGATGGGAATCCTTTGATTTATACAGATTGGTATGAATGCATCATTAATATTAATGTTTCTTTAGTAGTCAGAATTATATATAAAAATAATGCAAGAATCAATAAAAAATATTATTATGTTGTCAATATATATAATAATGTATATAACTCATAAGGGATTTTTCCCACAAATTTGTAGAATCTTAACACTATTACTGATTGATCAAATGCTTGATATAGCGTTAAATAAGGGGGTTCATGTGATCACTGTACAGGAAACCAGGCTCAATGACTTTCAGGAATTCTAAATCCCTTCGGACAGTCACTTCCCCTTTCAAAAGTTCCATAATTGGATCACAGTTGGAGACAAAAGATTTTCTAACATCCTCAAACTTAGACTTATTACAGTATCCCACGATGTTCATTTTCAGTGAATCCCATCACATTTGGACATATATGTCACAAGAGCAGATAATTTACGAAAAAATGTTGCAACCACTTCCGTTTTTCCTCTTAAACCTTCACCTTTTCAGAACATCAATCCATAGCCAATGCTGATTTTTCGAAAAATTGGAAGGTGCCTCTTAGCTATTTTTGGTATCCAGGCAAAGAGCATAGTTCTTAGTTTGCACTCAGTTGTGACCAAACTTCAATTTCACAAATGGCGAACGGACATGCTAAGAGTCTCTCATTTTTGGAGGATAGAGAGATTTTTACAGCCTTCTCGAAATATCAAACTCAGCAAGTTTCTGCTGAACATATCGTGGACTGTTTGGAACTTTCCAGAGATGACACACATTTGTCCCTCTTCTTGTTCTTGACTTCCTTAGGGTCCATTTATTACAATGAATTGTTATACAAGGAGACAGTACTTATCTGAAAGACAATCTTGACTAAAAGGAACATTTGAATTAATCAATGATTCTACTCATTTATTTTGTAATTTCACACATTAACGAAGTATATATATTTATATGTTTAAGTATGTGCAACTCAATTAAAATGTCAATGATATCAGGTTCACAAGATGTAATTATATAAAGGGATTAGTGCAGAATGTATGTAAGGATTTAGTAGACTTGAATTATTTGATTTCTAATTTAAATCAATATTTGAGGAATTCTTTTAATCTGAAGAGCAGAGAATCGGATACTGAGTGCTTTATGCATAGTTGCAATTGTTTTTGTATTTCAGAAGTAAAACGTTTTTTTCTAATTCTATTTTATACTTTATTGTAGTAATATTCTTTCTAACCTAGTATGATTACTATGCACATGTATTTTTAACCAGTAATTATAAGTACACTCGTAAATGTAAGTGTATTTTAAATATTTCTTACTGCTAAATTGTTTTCGATTTATGTTTTTATGTGCATTTTGCTTGGCTTATATCATAAATATTTAGAGACAATGTTCAAAGCGATACCATTCGCAGTTTAACTCAGTGCGACATTTATACCGTTGGAGTTTTTTAAATATACTTTAATTTCACAAAACAAGGTCCTCAAATACAACATTTCAGTTCGCGCTGCCGTTCTGTCAGTAACTGTGGTAACTTTTCAGAACTACATAAAATACTTTTATTATTAAGTTGCACAATATTTCATATTCACATTTCACTGTAATAAATTTTGGAAGTCTCAATTAAAATAAGTATATAAAGCATGTTAAGCAAATAAATAGTAATATTTATTCATGTTTCTCAGTTATTTTATTCATTAAATATTTTCTTATTACAGGGCAAGAGCGGGTCGCATTTTACGTGCCCAACCAGATGGTGGTGCGTTTGAAGACTGTACTATGCTACGAGTGGACAGTGGTCATTCAACAGCTCACTGGCATGATATACCTTGCTCTCTGGGAAAACTCACTTTTCACAATTGGGACGGAATCGAATGGGGAAATAGAAGTAAATCGAATGACGAAAATGAAGCCATGTCTCTAATTAACAGCTACATCTGTAAAATGGATTCCAACATTCAAAATGGTGATAAATACATACATTCAAATTTTAACAGTGTAAAAATGTATTCTTAATAACAAACATGCTTTTTACCGATTATTTTAAAGAAAAAGAGTTCTTGTGGTTATTTGAATTAGCAAACTCAACCGTTAAATTTTAACCACTTTATACTTTTTTAACATTAAAGTTTTGGTTTTAATAAGTTTAATTGTGCTTTAAGAACTAATGATATAAATTTAAAATTATTATTTGCTGATAACTCATCATTTTGTAGGAAATTCAATTTGAATTATTTTATGAAAAGTATAAAATACAATATAACTAATATAAAATTTTCAAGACAAGAGATATTCAAGAAAAATAATAAAACTTCAAGAATTATGAGATAATTTAAATAAGTGGTTGTAAAACTCTTTTTGACCCATGATCTCCTTTTTATAATCAAAACTTTTCCCCAAGTAAAAGAGCTACTTAAATGCATAATATAAAATTACAAAAATTTAAAAAAAAAACATTTTGCTAAATAATTATTTATTGGAATTATGAATTTAAAAAAAAAATTAGTAACTTAGAAGAACTTGCTGAGATGTTATGAATGTATTTATGCCCGACTAATGGTAGCGATCCCTAATTTATAGTAGATTTCATTTTTTCGTGAAGTGCATTACAACATTGAATTTACTATCGATCATATAGGAAGACAAGAAAGTAGTCATATACTTTTGTACAGTAACTAATAATGCAGAAACACTTTACAAATAAAAATACCAAGACTGTGTTCAAGTCTTTCGTTTTCAAATACCATAATAATTATTATAATATTAAGTAAAAAGCTTACATTCATATAAATAACTTTTAAAAACTAAGAAATTTATGAAGAAAATCATCATAAATTTTTTAAGAAATTTATAAAGAAAATCTTCAAAAAAAATTAAATAAATAAAATAAATAAATAAATAAAGATTTATGAAGAAAATCTTTATATACAACCTATATACTTCTCAACTAATTTATAAATAAATATTAAATTGTGAATATTGGATATGAGAAATATCGGTTGAATTTATTAAGAGAAACATTTAAATGAATATTACTAGCTTTTATTATTATACTGTATTATATGAGCGAATTCATGCAATATAAATTTTCAAGGATGAAAAATGTAAGGCTAACTTTTTAACTATTCGAATATGTGTGCTAAAATATACTATTTAAAATCAACATAAATTAACATATAATAAAAGTAATGTAAATACGTATTCAAAATTGAATATTTTGTAAAGTTAAAAACAAAAACTATTGTTAAATTTTTTGTTTAATTTCTATAAAAATTTCTTGTATATTTATTTATTAAATGTTTATTTAATAATATGATAATCTTAGGAAAAAATCTACTAGAAGTACGACCTAAGGATAAATCCAGTGAAATATCCGAAACGGTTATAACATCCGAAAAATATTTTCGATGCTCAAATGGAGAGATTATTTCAAGCATATTCGTATGTGATTATGATGACGATTGTAGAGACGGCAGCGATGAAGAAGATTGTAGTAAGTATGAATTATTTCAAAAATAATCAATGTTGGGGCCTTGGTCGCCTGGTTGATTAGGGCGTCGTACTCGTTACCGGAAGGTGGTGAGTTCAAATCCCGGCTCAGCCGAAGATCCGTCGTGTTCACTAATCCGTGTGTTCATTAAGATTGTCGTGTTCACTAAGATCCATCGTGTCCTCCATGTTTCCATTACAAATTAGTACCTCTGGAGGTGGTGGGAGCCAGGCTTTAGGTCTTCACTAGTTTCAATCTCTAAATTGGAAGATTCAGATAGTGCTGCCATCTATGATCGAAATCTCGTACTTCCACCTTTACATGAGAGTGCTCTATTAAAAAAAGGAAGACGCTTTCTCTCTGACTTCATTCCCCTAGTCTCGGATGGGCGGGCTTGGCGTTGTCAAGTGTCACCCGAAACAACAACATAATCAATATTAGGTTTAATTCTTGTAGTATGATGTTTCCATTGTTGTCAAATTACACGATCAACAAAAATATGCCGAATAAAATAAACTTAAATTGTTAATTTTATTTAAAATATTTACTAGGTTCCTTTTTATGACGACTGAGTTATATAAAAATGTTGAGAAAAAGTTCACTTTTTCTATCACTGTATCATTTTTAATATGAAATTAAAAATGTATGAAGAATAATTTTTGAGTGATATTCTTAAAGTTAAAAATCATCCTACCAATGATATTTTCACATAAAAATACATTATTTGTTTTTATTAAAGTTTTAATTTCAAGCTTTGCTTCAAATACTTATTATCAAGTATTGATTTCAAATACTTCTCATTTTTAAGAATTGGTTTCAAATAAAAAACTGTTAGTTAAATTATTTAACTTACAAAATGCAACAAAAAGTATAAGTATTAGTTAAACCCCATTTAACTTAGTATTAGTTAAATTATTTATCTTATATATGTTTGTTGCATTTTGTAATATGTACATATTACAACATGCTTGAAATATGAAAGTATTTTCCGATGACGTCATCACGATGGCGCCAAGTACATCTCAAATCCGAAGTCCAAGAAATTAAAAGTATTGTGAAGAAATCATTATTGCATAGAATGTGTTTAGAAATAATTTTTGATTGTTAGCTAAAAGAATTAAAAAATTATTAAGTTGGCAATGGAAAAATGAAAAATTATATTGTTTTACCAGCAGAACTACTTTTTTCATACAGTCATTTTATGACTTTTTTAATAAACTTTTAATAAATTTAATGTTTTTTTTAATAAACTTTTAATAATTTTTTAAAATTTTTTTATATTCATTTAAATTAAAAATATACATTAATACAAAATACACCTTTATTATTACGGCTTTGAGTGATTAATTATTGGTTTACATGTTTTGCGTGCTAGCTATTCTATTTTTATGTTTCGTATTTATACACCTGTTTCAACTAATTCTTCAAGTTCAGTGTAAGAATTTCTTTTCTTTAGTGTTTGAAGAATGCCCACCGAGTAATTTCCAGTGTGAAAACAAGAAATGTGTTTCAGTAGCTGCTTATTGCGATTACAAAGACGACTGCGGTGACCGCTCAGATGAAATCTTATGCAGTAAGAATTCATTAGAATTATTTCAAGTATTATTAAATATTAGTATTCATTATTAATTATTAGTATTATTAATTTTAAGTATTAATAATTATTTCAAGAATTATTTAGTACAGATAAAAAAATTTGAAAGGAAAATAATTTTAATTTCTGAGTTTAAAAATTAATTAATATTTTGCTTTTTACTATTATACTTTATAGTTTGAAAGTGTAGGAATATTTATAAAAATGGTAGCTCATTGGAAAGCAAAAGCATACTTAATATTTTAATCAATTTTGATTTATTTGATCAGATTTTAATCCATATCATTATTAACAATGACTTTTTAAAGTATAGAATAATATATTAAAAATAATTAAAAAGTGATTTATTTGGAAATAAAAAAAATATGAAATCTGAAAAATTAATAACATTAATTAAAATCAATAAAATTAAAAGAAAAATTAATTAAAATTCTTCATTGTAGCAATATGTAATAAGAAAATGCATGACATTTTCGAAATGAAATAAAATCACATTCTAAAATTACGTGGTATCATATAAAGGTAGTTCACCTACAAAAGACATACATATTATTTCTAGTTAGTAAATATTGTGTGTTTTTTTTTTAAATCTAATATTGAGGAATTAATAAATTTTCTTTATAAATATAATTTCTTTATGGTGCATATTCTATGAATTTTCTTAGATTGGAAATTACATTTGTTATTTTCTTAAAACGTACAGCTTACTATCTAACGCTGAAATTTAATTTCGAAAACATTCTTTTATGAAAGATTATCCAAAATGTCAAACTGACGAATTCGAATGTGACAGCGGACAATGCATACCTATGGAACAGAGATGCGATCTTCTTCCGAATTGCCTTGATAAATCTGATGAAAAAATGTGCAAAGGTAAGTTACAAATGACACACATTCATTACTAATAATTAATTAATCAGAATTAAAAATAAATAACGTTAGAAAAGAATTCTATGAGTTGAAGAAAATTCTGCGATCAAAATATGTACATATTTGCCCCGAGTGTTTCGCTATCAAAATAGAAAATAATTACATCGAAAACCTTTCTTAAACGATATATCTACGCTTTCTGATGCACAAATTTCATGCTTTCCGTAACTGTAACTTCACGATAAAGAGAAAAACCACAACGGTAAGTGTAATCAATATAATTTTTTGTCACAGGAAGCTTTTTTTTTCTGTTTAGAAAAAAAAAGAAACTTCCTGTTTGAAAACAAAACAAAAGTTGGTGAGTTAGACCGTTGTGTCGCAAGTAAGACGAAACAATGGGGAGAAGTTTAGAAAAAAAAGTATGGTGTATGTTTGTTGATAGAAATATTGAAAAATCGATTTTCTATAATATTTGGAAAACGTAATAACGTTTTTATTCAAATAAAGTTGTATTGAGGACACCGTTGAAATAAGACGAAAGTATGTTTTTATTGCATCAAAAGTATTATTTCAAGAGCTTCAAAACTTGTAAGCAAAAATGTTCAAAAGCTTGATAATATAAAAACGATTATGACGAAATTTTATGCCTGATAAGTTTATTGTATAAATGAAAGTTTAAAATGAATTTATGGACAACCTAATTACTTCTAAATTATGAATGTGAATAAAATTATTTTTTAAAAAAATATGGAGATATTTTTAAATTTTACTAAATTTCAATTTTTATGTAACGTTTAATCATTTAGAAAAATAATAATTGTTATATCACTAATTATTTATCTGAATAATAATTATTAAAGGCTAAGTATACGCCAATTCAAACATACCTAAAATATTATGATACATAAAGAAAACTCTGTTTTGGATGCTAACAGATATTGTATGTTAAAAGTTTTACCAGATTTGAAGCAAAATAAATAACTAGCAAAATTTAATTATCTTTTCGTCCCTAAAAATTCAGATATCATGATATTTACTTATCTACTTTTAAATTGTTGGTTCAAGTCTCAATATTTATTAGATAATATTAAAAGAATTGGTATTGCTTATACTGTGAATACTGAAATATGTTATATTTATTACAGTGCTTTAAGCTACAACAATAAAAAATGTATCATTGTAGCAAATGTTATCCATGAAATCCAAAAAATACAGATATTACAAGAAAATTGTGAAAAACATTTCGTTAGATTAACAAGAGTTAGCAAATAAATTTTGAGAAAAAAATTAATCGTTTGAGTAGTTGCTTTTGAAGATTTATTTCAAGATTTTCTCAAAATAAATCCATAAAAAAGTATCTAAAAGTAAAATATTATCTCAACTAGAAACATTTTATTTTCGAAAAACATTTCTTCATGAGTTAATATTTTATTAAATTCAAAGGAAAGAGAATAAGGCAACTGAATTATTAAAGGTATGCTTACTCATCTCTTTTTCGCTTTGGATAAATATTAGGTTGGGGAAAAAGTAATCCATTATTTTTTCGGTAGACGTCTGTAGTGATCGATATCTCGTCAGGTATCAATCAAACAATTTCAGATTTATGCTCCTTGGAAAGGTGACATTTGACACTAAAATATCCTCTTGCGGTTTTTTGTTTGATTAATTCAGTTACGAGTACAAGGTTTTAAAAATGGAAGACAACAAACAGAAAATTCAATAAATTGTCGTCTTTCTCTTGTAACGGCGAAAAAGATAGCCGGGTGGCTAAAATTGTGAAAGGTGTTTATCGTCCTATATAAGACTGTAACAACCAGTTAAGTACAATTTTTGTTTCGTCAATTCCGTTCGGGTATTTTTGATGTTAGAGATACACCTCGCATGAGGATACAGCATCGTCGAAAATGTCTATAAAATATCAAAAATGATCCAAACCTTTTTACAAGGTGAATCCAAACAGGGCCGGCGCTAGGGGTGGGCAAGCCGGGCCACTGCCCGCGGCGGCAACCTTAGGGGGCGGCAAATGGGCCCTAAAATTAAATTTCTCAAACTTTTAAACATTTTCTCTTTCTAAAATAATTGAGTTTACCTCTTTGCCCGGGGCGGCGAAGCTGCTAGCGCCGGCCCTGATCCAAAAGAAGTTACATAAAGTTCAGGTAAAAATAATGGATTTCTTTTTCCCGAAACTAATATATTCTTTTTTATTTTCCTTCAAATTAATAATCTTATGAATTATTTTTTTAGGCAACTGTAATCCGAACAGTACATTCCAGTGTTATGATGGGACATGCATTCCCAGGCATACACTGTGTGACGGTTACAGAGATTGCCCGGGAAAGTACCAAGAGGATGAACAAAATGGATGCTGTAAGAATATGCAAAATGTGTTTTGTTATTGATAAAAATTCTATGCAATTCTTTGATGTGATCAGGAATAGAATTTAATGTAGTTTTATCACAATACAAAATCCAAAAATTAATAATCCAAAATCTTATTTCATAACTTACCTGGATATTGCTTTTACCTTATGACTTTAAGAAATATACGTTTAAGCATCAAAAATCTGCAGAAAACTAATATATACCATTATATAACTTAAACGCAATTATATAATTAGATTCAAGTATCATAATTTAAGGTTGTTTAAACTTTAATAAATAATCATATGTTATTTGACTGACAAAATACTAAAGTTGTTGTAGATTTGAAATCACGTGCAACAATTTAAAATTATTTCAGGGTATTGACGACATTAGTGTGACGTCATGTTTCCAAACAAATACAATGTAAACATTTGTTTAATATTGTATTTAAGAGTGCCTTCTTGACAAACTTGGAGATTTTTGTTTGGCTATCGATTTTATTGGAGATTTTTGTTGGCACAGAACAATAAATTGTTCTGTTGCAACCAGAATACGATTGGAAATAAGCCCAGCTTGGTGATTAACTGTGACTACAATTTGGCGAGAATCAAAGGTTAAGCAAACAAAAGGTTAAAAGTTTTAGCAAACACGTTATCCTTAAATAATGAATATCAATTTCAAAAATAACAATTTAAAAATCTATCACCGAAGTCTATGGCAGTTTCAATGATAAATGGCGCTTAACAGCAAATGTTTGGAAACAATATGACGTCACAACTAATGTCGTGTATTAAGTATCGGATTATTTATAGTAAATTTCAGAGTATAATAAATCCAAACATTTATTTTCGATATATGAAATAGTAAAACAAAATTAATATCAAGGAAATAGGAAATCACATTTTTCTTCAAGAGTTATTTATTTATTTATAACAAATGCCCAGAAAATCGGCTATGATGTCATTTTGTCATCTACTATTTCTGAACAGTACACATTAAAAATATAAGTGCAGAGAATGAGTCAAAATGGTTAACATCAAATATTTGATCTGGTTTAAACAAGAGAGGACTGCAAAGTTTAAATCGATGCACATATACTGGCAAACACCTGTAAAAAGGCGAAAATGTGCCGCACTTGCACTTGTAGGAAAATCAAGAATAATTTCTGATCCTTTATTTAAGAAAGTCCAAGGCTTACTGATATTGTTTCGAATTTAAAACTTTATAGAATAATTTTATCTTGGTTTTAAAACATGAAATCCTGAACGTTTTTCTGAATAACGAATTTTCAAAGAGAGAATACTGGTATAGAAATTTAAAAATGGTTTCGAATTTCATCACCTAACATTTATAAGAAGAAATACTAAAACAACAAGACCATATTCGAATAACTTTGAAAACCAAATTTACACAGAAGCTTAATATAATGATTTAAAAATAAAATATCGAAGATATTTTAAAAAAAATCTTTTTAAATGAATATGTTTTTAGGATATTTTGTAGACTTCTGAAATCACTAAATTTGACATAGAAAATTAATGCAGCATGGAATAAATTGAACCAAAAGAATCTTAATCTATATAAATGTAATATAGTAAAATTACTTACACTACACCCATCAATTCTCTGGTTGATAAATGAAAAGTTTTTTATTTATGTAGCAAAACCTGAAGATAGAAAAGGACAGAATGAAACTAAGAATCTTTGTTCCCACAGAGGTAATTATGAAAATTTTCTGTTTTACTTTGATATAAATGCGAGTTTTTTTAACAATAAATACTGCAAATGAAATTAAGCAAATTAGCTTAAGATAGAAACTTCATGATGATAACTTTGGTGCATAATATGAGAATAAAAAGTATATCCTTCTAGCTTAAAATTGTATAAATGATTTTATTTGCATGTATAAGCTGAATCTAACTCTATGTCATTTTACCCCCCCCCCAAAAAAAAATAGGAAATGAAGTAAAAAGAAAAATGACAAAAATAGCAATTTGTTACATTCGTTTCTCGTATTTATTATTTTTTTGGAGATTAAACTTCTGTTTATGAAAAACATAAAATAAATAAGTCTATATATACTTCACGCGTTGCTCTTTGATTTAGTTTAATACACATTTTTATTTAAATATCGTTTTTTTTTCTTTAATCTAAATAAGTCATTTGTAGTTAGCTCACGACGTTTATTGAAATCTAATCGGGATAAAATATAATCCAGATCAAACTAAATTTCCCCCTGTGACAGATCAATCTAATTTTAACCAACCTTCGATTAACTTAACGAAATATTAGAAAGCCTTTCGCAGAGGCAATATGGGTCATTAAATTACAATGTCGTGACAAAATATTCTTATAATATAGCAGGAAACTGAGTAGAAGTTTTAGGCGTACATGTTCTTTATACATTTATACTTATATTTTAACATATAAAATATGATACATTTATATATTTTGGCATATATAAACGTGTCATATTTCACAAAATTGTAATGCTATATTCTCTGAGATTTTTTCGAAATAAATAAAATTTAAAATCAGATGTAATTCCCACGGAATGTTAAGTTTCAGTTATGAATCAATCTGAAATGCACATCGTATAAAATTTCTAATATCATTAAAATCATTAAAAAAGATTTAACTTCAGAATTTTATATGTCTTTAGATAATCTCCGAGAGTGTCTTTAGAATATTCTGTTGATGGTTTGGTATAAACTAACCAATAAAGCATCTTCGTTTTGTCTTGTGAGTTGAATCGTAAAAAGAAACAAACAACCACCAAATTTTATATCCATAGATTTTTCACACACATTTATCGTTCAGATAATAGATTATCTTCAACTTAAGCAGATTACTTAAATAAAAAGTCGTTAAACATGTGAGCAAATAAAAATGCTATCAATATTTTTGTATCTTTTTATAAACGACAAGTTAACAATTTCAGAATAGGGAATTTTTAACATTATAGGATAGTAAGATAAAAACAAAATTCAATATTCGGCATAATATTTTAGAGTATTGTTGCCAGACTTATCTTTTAAATATTTAATAAAATTAAAATAAATAATTAATTAATTAAGTAATTTCATCAAAATAAATTCGATTTTTTATCATACTAATATTCCATTTAAAATAAAAAAGAAATTTACTTTCTATTTAAGTTATTTATGAATCATTCTTGAATTTTGAATACGAAACTTTATAATTAAACTGAACTCAACTAGAAGCAACTGTCATGGAATCCTTTTGGCACTATTTCAATTAATAACAAAAATATTTTTCCAATTATATATAATGATTTGCAATATTCTCTTATAATTTTGTGAAAGTTTATAAATACCCAAAAAGAGATCAATCCATGTTAATCAAGTTAAAAAATAATTATTTTTTCAACAAACAAAAAAGAACCGGAAAATTAAATTTGAATGATCGTACAAAAACGAAATCATGCAAATGTAATCACATATTTCAAATTGTAAATTAAAATTTTCACCAATTATTCGATTTACAATATCATAGCTAGTCTCGTTGTTAAACAAGAATTATTATAATGAGAAGATATATTACCATAACTTTAAAATGAAATTTAAAAATATTTCAAATATTAATTTTTTATTTAATATAATATTTTAGATAGAATCAACCCATCCTTAAAACTTTTCTTCTAATTAAATTATATGAAGGCATCTGAAAAACTTATGTTTCGTATCACTTTCGATGTCTTTTATGGTTGTCTTGTTTCTTTTTAAATATTGGATAAATTTTTGAAATTATATCACATTAATAAATAAGTTTTTCATCCTGAAATGAAACAATCACTTATAAAATATATGAATAATGGTAGTTTATCCTATTAAGAAAAGTAAACTAAATTTCCTTAGTATTTTATATTCGTTGGTCGAAGATGTGGTGACGAGGTGTCCAGCGGGAGCCGTTGACCTCTTTTAAAACAAGGGTATAACCTAAAATTACACTTAAGGATTATGCATGGTTACAACGATGAATAAAAGAATAAGTACTCCCAGATTGAGTGCTTGCATGGTGACTCATAAGTAGTTACAGGAGGTAGCTACCTGAAATTAACCCTTCTTTGCATAATGGTGGAAATTTCCACCATAACCTATAATGCCCAAAAATTATATAAAGGAACAAGTTCACTTTAAGTTGATAGTGTTTGGATACCTTTTTAATGTCCATTGCATAAAAAGAAACATAGCTGTCAAAAATAAACAAGTGTCATTATCAGTGAAACGAGCTTAAAGTTGTCTCATTCCGCTGTTTATTGTAGTTGCAATAAACGTATGATTTCGTTTATAAATTTGTTTTAATATATTAGAGTTTCTATTGCTAAAAAATTAAAAATGAGTGGAAGAAAGGTTTGTAACACGTGTTTCTGTTATTTTCCTCTTTTTATTTCTATTTAGTACTAAGCTAATGATCTAACTTTGGATGATAATGGAAATTTTTAGCATATTGTTTTTTGCTAAATTTATACTATAAATATATACTAAGATTTTTTTAACCATTTTTCCTTTAATTTCGAACATGGATTATATCAACTTGATTTATTTCACCAATAAAGAAAAATTATGCAAAGAAGGGTTAAGACATTATAAATGTTGTTAAGATTACCGCGAAGTAAGCGGTTGTGCCTTAACCGTATCTGTGTTATAGGCCCAGAGGCCATTCCATCCTTGTCAAGGGGAGTGTTAACTTTCTCTCCTTTCATATATAAAAAAAAAATGCCTATGGCACTCGGTGTTCCCAGGTGGTCACCCTCCCAAGTACTGACCACGCCCGATGATGATTGACTTCGGTGATCGGACGAGAACCGGTAGTTTCATCATGGTATGGCCATTGGCTTTAATATTCGTAGATATTTAAGTATTAGATAATTCACTCATTAGATTTGTATTATAATATATTTAACTGGATAATATAATCAAAGTAAGCATAAATAACTTTATTTAAATACAATTTTATAATTTCTTTAAAATAACGGAGGGGCTTGCTGGAAATAAATGTTACTATGACAGGATGCTTTGCTTTTTTCTTTGCTTAAATATAGCTTGATAAGTTACTTTTTGTTTACTTAATTTTTGCTAAAACATTGGGTAATTTCATCGTAAACTAATCTTTTTAATTTTTTGAAATTAAATAGTTATGGGGCAATTGAAGTACAGAGAAAAAGGAATACCAAGCATTAAACAATATGACACTTTTTGTTTTGTTGAAATAAATTACGAATATTTGCTGACCTTCACTTATAAATATTGTTAGTTAAATTTTGTTAGTATATATAATTGTTTCTTCTTTCAATTGTGACTTTAATTCAAAGCAATTGATATTCATCGATAATATTTCTGTTGAGCATTTTTTAATATGAATTTCTTTAAATCTATAACTGACATATACATACTGTTGTTTCATATAATTTCTATCTTGATCTAGATAGAAGAACATGCTTGGATTTGTACATCTTAGATAATAAATATAGAAGCGGATATTATACTATTGATTCCGATGGATCTGATGGGCCTATACCTCCATTTACTGTTTACTGTGAAATGAACTCTGACCCTAAAAAAGTGACCACGATAATTCACCATGACTCTGAAATGAGCATATATGTGCGTTCTAATCGAGATGGACCTGGGAGCTACAGCCGTAAAATAATTTATTCGGTTGGGATGGATAAGATAAAGGCCTTGACAAATGCCTCGAAAAATTGTCAACAGGAGATCAGCTGGAAGTGCTTTGGTACTGGATTCCATTTCAATTCAGAAAAACCGTGGAGTTGGTGGGTATCATGGGATGGCCAAGCTCAATACACGTGGGGCGATGCGATAGCCAACGGCACATGTGGATGCAACGTTACAGGTTGCAGGAATTCGAAATATCCTTGCAATTGTGATTCTGTGAAGAAGTTTGAAAATTCTGAAGACAAAGGGAATTTAACAGACAAGAATATTCTTCCCGTGTCGGAGGTAATTGTGTTTTACAAACAAATAATGAAATTGTTTCTTTATTTATAGTACATTATTAATGTTTCGACACATTTTCTTCGTTCGAAAATATAAATTAGTAAAGGAGATATATGAAAAATATATTAAAAATAGATTTTATGATAGAATATTGATAATGTTAATAATATAGATAAAGTTTGTTAGTTATTTAAAAAAAAAAACTTAAATCGTTAAGCTGGGAACCATTCTTATGTGTATTATAAGCTGGGAACCATTCTTATGTGCAAATTTATGTCCAAGGAAACAACTCAAAATTAATCCTAAACAGTTTAGGAAACAGAGTAATATCAAATTTTAAAAATTCGCATTTTATTTGGAAGAGAATTGAAACGAGATTTAATTTCGAATTTTTTTATGTAATATAGATTTTATGCAGAATTTTTATACTAATAATTATTCAAAGACATAAGCTTGGGGATTGTTTTCTTTTGCTATTAAAATAACCTCGACTTGTAGGAAAATGAATATCATTTTGATTTTTAGAGCACTTAGTAATGAATACAAGGTATGTTTTAATAATATAAGAATGAAAAATTATTGTATGCATTTTTATTGCATATTACCAAACATTTTCTTTTTTATACTTCGAAACAATACTAAAATTGGTTTAGTGTAAAATGCAATGTATAGGCAAATTTTCCTATGATTTAATTAAAGATTGCAGAATAAAATCATTTGCCTAAGAATAAAGAATGTGTTTGCAATTATTTTTTGAAAATTTTGTTATAAACAATATAGCTTTATTTCAAGCACACTACGAAGTCCTTAAAAATGAAAAACATTTGTATCCTTTGAATTTTCGTACCTGGTTATAAGAGTATAAATATAATTTTAGAGTTAAAATAAATATATTTTTCATGTCAGTCGAAAACCAACAGCTTACAGCATTTTGTTGATTCTCTATGCTGAATTTAAATCAAGTTTTATCTTATTAGTTAGTTTGCTGTAATATTAAATGAAAAAAAAATTATATTCTTAGAGTGTGACAGTTTTATTTTGCTAAAAAACCAAATTTTTAAAACTTTCCTCACTATTCCTCTAAATTATAAAGTGAATTTGGCATTTGTATAAACATTTTTTTATACTCTTCTGATCAGAAAATATACAGAAAATGATATTTTGTTCATTTTATAGAAAAAAGGCAATTTTTGGTTTTTCAAAAAGTTTTACAATTTTCTTTTTTTATGGATTAGAAGAAAATTTATGAAACAAACATATCATTAAATTTTTCGAAATAAGTGAAAACGGTTTTACGATCTGATATGAAACCATATGTGATTCAGTAACGTGTAAAGTTGTGTATTTAGACGTAGAAGCTGAATGATAAGAGAATTGTTTTTATATGCATATAAATATGTTTCTTATATAATGAGCTTTAAAAAGAATAACATGTAGTGTTTAAAAAGTGCTTAAATAATAATTTGAATACATTGTGTATTTGCTTAACAATTAATAATAATTTATGTAATAATTAATCATACAAATGCTCAATAATTAGCTAAAGCATTATTTATCTTTTATTATTTATTAACATAATAATTATATCATTTATATGTAAATATATCGCAAAATATTGTTAATATTAATAACCAGTAAAATTATAAATAAAATTTTCATTTTTCTTAACTAGTAATGTATAGTTTAACCATTTTATAAACAAAATTTCTGGAATTGCTATATTAGTTTCCTACACGTGGTTGTGACTCTTCACTTTTCTTTGTTGTTAAAAATTATTAATCTGTAACAACCTTCGATGTTATTTTAATTATTTAGATATGTTATTTTATAGAAGTCGTTTACTTTCATGTTGATTATTTTTCTCTATCTTGATTTGTTCTATCTTGAGTGTTTTGTAATAAAGATTTACTTTGAAAGTGACAAGAAGTCAGACAGCAGAATTATTATTAATAGAATTGAACTATTATTTTAATAATTGAAAAATTAATTATATGAATTGAATTTTTGTTATAAAAATTTCATGGCATTTCATTTATAGGTAATATTTGGCAATACGTACAAAGCAGGTCAATTTGGATACCATGAAATTGGTCCACTGAAATGTTTTGGAAATGGTATAATTTTTTTTTATTTAGAGAAGCATACATTTGTTGCATGATTTTATATTAAAATTCCATGCTGTAATAGTATTTTAATACCTTTCCTAACATTGCTAGCCATAGAAGATAACGAAGGCTGCACGAATACTACTAAATTTATGCGCTGCCAAACTGGACATTATATCGAGAGGAGTTTTAAATGTCGCTATGAGTTTGATAAATACGGATATCCAATGGGTTGCAGAGATATGACACACTTGGGGCATTGTGGTAAAAATTACAATTTCTTGTTAAAATGCTAAAATTAGTTTTAAAGAAATGTAATGTTAGAACAACTTTGATATACCCCCAAAAATTAAGCGCCAAATCTGGCACTCCCTACGGACTTTTTAGGGTTGCTGTTTCTTATTTTGGTGTTGCCAATTTAGTTTTTTTTAGGTTTTTGTTGTTGTCAAATTTAGTATTTTCTTGTAATTTGTACCATTTTTTGAGTTATTTTTAAAGTTTTTTTTGTTATTAATTATTTGTATTTAGCGTGAATCCATCTTGGCGAGAAAAAAAGAAGCTAAATTTCTGATTTGGGGGAGGGGTACATCAAAGTAGTTCCGTAATGTTTCATTGAAAATGAAGTGCAACAATGTAAAAAATATAATAATAACAAAAATACTGAATAAATTGCAAATTAATTTTAAACAAATATAATGTTTTATTGTAAATAAAATGCAAAAAAAAGTATGAAGTGTCCTGACAATAACAAAAATAATGATTAGAAATTTAAATCACAATCGTTATTTGATATTTAGAGAAATTGTTCCCAAGTCATCCTAACTTTAAAAATCCAGAGAATTTCATATTTTACCTTATTGATTTATAATGTGGTTATAAGATTAGTGTCACTATATTTTATTGTAAAATTTTTATCACATATTTGTAATAATGTATCAAATATAATTTCATTAAATCTCATTCATATACTATTTATATATTACTAAAAATTTATTTTGAATAAAAAGAGAATAAATTAAAATATCATCTTATCGGATTTACAGACTTTAATTATTTTTTTTACAATTATTTATTTTCTTTTTCTATTGAAATGAATTTTTTTCATTTATCAATTGCTTAAAATATTCCCCAAAGTAGAGAAATTCAGTTTACTCATATTATATAAATATCTTCAATTGAATATTATTTTTTACAAAATCATTATTATTATTTGATCTATAATTTAACTATCGAAATTGTTTTTACTTAATTTGATTTTTCTTTCTATTTTATAAAATAATAAAAAAAATCAAACAATTATTTTCCTTATTTTTTCCTTAGAAAATAAATTTTTTAAGAAAAATTTTATTTAAATGTTTTAAGAATCAATTATAAAACTAGCATTACTAATTTCATTTTTTATTTGTGTTTGTAAAATCCTTTTTCTAGTAGTCCATTTATTATTTATTGTAATTCTTAATTTAGTTCATAAGCTATCATTGTTAAAATTGGTATTGTTTGAAAAATCGGTATTGGTTGGTTCAAAATAATTCTGAAACAATCACTTGTTATTTCTTGATTAATAATCACATATTCTTGTTTTTCAATCATTATATTTTATTTGTTTTATATAATTTTAAGTAATTTTTAATCATGTTCATGTTATTTCATTTATATATTTTTATAAATACATTTTGTTTTTTATATACTCTGTATGCATTAATAATTAGCAATATTTATTTTCAGTGAAAATTTCTAATCAATTCATTATATTGTGCATTCAATAGTAATATAATTTTAATAGTATTCATGAACGCACAAAAACTCTTTCTTAATCTTTACTTTAAATATCTATAATTATATTATAATATTTACATAGCATAATGTTTCATGAAAGGAATGTTTTTTGAAACTACAAATATTTAACACTCTCAATTAAATTAATTTATACGTAACTCAAATAGATAATAGTTAGGTTTATTTAACATAACCATTATTTGAATTTCTTTAAACGCTTTGTGTAATTTATTTTATTAAACAGAATCTAAATTTTTTGTAACATATTTTACCTTACATATTTAAATTATTAAATAATTTGTACACAGATACAAAATTACTTTTCTTCCTAAAGTTATTAAATATTCTAGAATTTAGCAACATTATTGATTTCTTTTTATTTGTGAAATGAGATTCATTTATTCAAATAAATAAATGATATGAAAATGATGTTGAATTATAC